>CM059280.1:31238296-31333296 GCA_030347295.1 Setipinna tenuifilis
TAATCCTGTTTTTTTTCATCCACCTTCACCTTCATTTGTCATTCCTTCCTTTTCTCCCTTTTTCCTGTCCATCACCTTCCTTCTCTCCCTCTGTCTCTTTCTCCCCTCCCCTTTAACTCTCTCTCACTCCCTCATTTCTCTCCTTCATCTCCCTCTCTGTCTTTCATCTCTCCCTCTTTATTCTCTCTCCTTCATCTCTCCCTTTCTCTCACTCCCTCTCTCTCTCATCTTTTTCTCTCACCCTCTCTATTCTCTCTCGTTCAACTCTCCCTCTCTCTCTCAGGACCATTCCACTGCACTCATGTCTTAAAGCCCTGAAAAATATAAGCCTGGGGCTCTCTGTCTGCTTTATGACATGTGTGTGTGTGTGCTCAGCCCTGGTAGTCTTTACTGTACGCACACACTCTTACTTTCTCTTTATATCTGTTTTTTTCTTTATATCTGTTTATCTGCTTTGATTATGTGATTATAATTACAGTTTTTCTGAATTGCTAAAGCACAAAAACCAATTGGCTGGCCCAATTGCCCAATTGCTTTAGCTACTTCTCACAACTGCTCACTCTTTTGTCAATACCTTAAACCATTTTAGGTAGTAAAACACAATTTGCAAAACTCACTGACTCCTCTTTGCAAAACTCTAAACACATTCTCATTGTCAAAACACACTTTGCAAAACTCATGCCTCCTCTTTGCAACACATTCTCATTGTCAAAACACACTTTGCAGTGTAGGACACATGTGATTCAAAATGTTGAACATTCTTCTCCCCATTTGATCATCAATAAAGCACACATGGCAGTAGCTAAGCACAATGAGTCAAAACTTTATTATTTCATTTCAAATGACCTGACACCACCAATGTAAGCCAATTGAGAGCCACAAGAAGGTTGCAGCTTGAAAATGGCTGCCAATCAGAGACAAGAGAGGGAGGGACAGAGCGAGGAAGAGGAGGTAGAGGAAGAACAAGAGGAAGAGTGATTTTTTTCTGCTAACCAAATTAGAGTCACCATTATAGATCACGTTCTCGTCCATGGGTTGATGGCGATCTATGAAATTTTTTAGAGGCCATGGAATTGGCCTGTGCCATAGGCCAGGAACAGTGTCCAGGATAGATATGACACGTCAGGGCATTCTTTCCCTGTTACCTGGCAAGGGACATCATTGCTTGTAATGTGGATGAGGTGCTGTGGCCTGACCAAACCCAAAGGCATGATATAGTAAAGCCCAGTGATCTCTTGTTTGCAGCACTGTATACAGCACTTGTAGTTTTCATTTGTACGGCATTCCCAAAATATATTTTTGTTTGAAGTATTTTAGCAAGTAATCTAATATTACCACTTAATTTTAGTCTATGTACAATACATATACATCCGAATTGTGCTATTTTTCAGTTGGAAATGCATTTTCAGGCCTATAAAAAACAACTTATGCTATTATACACATCTGAACATTGTGCTTTTCATTTTTTGGTGTAGTGTTTACTAACTGCTTCATTGTAATTTCATTTTGACAATTGTGTCAATGTTTTGAGGACAGAGTTTGGTTTTGAGCACACGTAAAACTGTTTTGAGGGTTGTAGTAGCTTTTGCAACAAGAGTCAGGAGTTTTGGGACATGCATGTGTGAGCAATTGGAGTTTGTGTTTACAGTTTTGAGAAAATGGGGCAAGGTTTCAAAAATTGAGTTTTAGCAATTGTGAAAAACTGTATTGCATTGCAAACACATCATCTGATTAGCTTAATACACACAGAATTGATTTAGCTTATGATTTATACTTTTTTAAAATAAAACTTACTCCCGTAAAAACAAAAAATCCCAAGAAAAGCAAAGTCTTCAGTGAAACTTCCTCCCTAGATTGACCTGAATCTGGACAGAACTGAATTGATGGAATTCATTTAACGTATATTGGCATAGATTAGATTTTTGAGCTCAAG
Organism: Setipinna tenuifilis; assembly: GCA_030347295.1. NCBI lineage: Eukaryota > Metazoa > Chordata > Actinopteri > Clupeiformes > Engraulidae > Setipinna > Setipinna tenuifilis. The sequence continues at coordinate 31,240,230 of CM059280.1, forward strand.
GGGCGTCTACTAATTTACAATGGCTAGCATGGATCCATTTTGATTTTCTTTTTACTTTAACAGCAGCATCTGTGACAAGTAGGATTTCGCACGGTTCTTCCCATTTGGCTTCGAGAGTCAAACGTTGGGGCTTGTGTATCATCACCCATTGTCCAGGCACAAGAGAATGTCCTCCTTCAGGTAGTTCACTCCATGCTTCTTGCACTGTCTTTTCTGCTGTAGAGACGGCCTTTGAGAGTTGGACGCAATAGTTCAACAGAGCGTCAGATACCAAATGTACGTCAGCTTTTCTGAAATCATTCGTTCCAGGCAAAGACATTGGTCGTCCAGTAATGACTTCATACGGGCTTAGGCCAGTTTCCTTGTTGCTTGTAGCTCTCATACTACACAAGACGGCTGGTAAAGCATCAGGCCATGCAATTCCTTCTTGATGTTTCTTCGCCAGTCTTTCTTTCAAGGTTCGATTGGCCCTTTCAACTTGCCCCGAGCACTGAGGATGGTATGGGCAGTGCAGCTGCCATTGAATCTCCAGCATTCTGCACACCTCTGAACACACAGCTCCAGTGAAGTGGGTTCCTTGATCCAAACAAATCTGATCAGGTACTCCGAAGCGTGGAATGAAGTCTTTCACTAACACTTTGGCAGTGTGTAGAGCAGTTCCTCGTTTAGCTGGCACAGCTTCAATCCATCTTGAGAATTTGTCGACAATGACCAGAACATCTCTATATCCTTTGAAGGGAGGTAGTGTAATGTAGTCTACCTGTAGATGTTTAAACGGACCAGGTGGAGAAGGAGTCTTTAGCAAGGGCAACTTGACCCTGTTGTCGTTGTTGTTCTTCATACAGGTTACACATCTCTTTACCACATCTTTGGCTACTGCAGTGAATTTTGGATTCCACCACACCTGTGAGAACCGGTACTTCATTTTCTCCACTCCAACATGTCCTAGAGAATGTATCTGAACTGCCAGGTGATGCAGCAGGACTTCACGTGCTACTACTTTATTTCCATGTCTCCACACCTCGTCATCGTGGAGTTTCACAGCATCTTCCATCCAGATCCACTTTTCTCCTGGAGTTGCATTCTTGTGCATTGTTTTGATGTCTGACAATCTCTCTGAAGCTTTTTCATTATCCTTTTTGACTTGTCGTATGCCATTCTCATCGTCTTTTTCCGAAAATTTTTCATCACCTTGTGATCCATCCGTTTCTATACACTCCCCTCCTCTTTGCGCCGCCATTGCATTGAATTGTCATGACTTCCTCTTCAGGCGCACCAGGTGGAGCAACCATGCCTCTTCAGAGTGGTTTTCCAAGGAAAGGGACTCTCGCAGCTGTTTCTTACATTCTTCCACACCAGGGTGCAGCAACTGCTCTGGAGCCTCATCTTCCTCCAGTGCAGCAGGTGGCACTGATGGCTGTTCACCGAGTTGATTTAGCACACCAGTGGGCAGCAACTGCTCTGGAGCTTCATCTTCCTCCAGTTCAGCAGGTGGCGCTGATGGTTGTTCACCGAGTTGGGCCACCCTTGGGCCAGGTGGGACCTCCTCTCCTTTCTAGCCACAACCAGAGCTCTCTATAGTAAGAGTTGCGACATACTTTCATCTCGCCGCCAAGCAGTCACATGGTTAGTGCACACCGCAAAAGGATCCATTTAACCCGGGAGCTGTCATTGAATTATATTGAGCGAGAGTGCCATTCTACGGTAAATATCAAATTAAGCCACACAAAAAACGGGATTTATCATTTTTCGTTTGCAGTTTTTGTTAATATATAAACATCATAAAAAATATGCATTAATACTGTAGTGTGTGTCGCAATATAATTGTTTTCACACTTCTGGAGGGAAATGTCTGTCAGCTTCGCTATGGAGCCCTGTAACTTACCTATGAGATGCTAACTTTTTCAGTAGCCCTCAGTAGTCTCTAGCTTTTGGTTCAGCATTTACATTTACGAAATTACAATGGATAAACACTATTTAAGCACTTTATGAATTATAGCTACAGCATTCCTAGGTTAATTTCAGCCTAGGAACTTCCTTTATGAAGCTGGGCACCAGACCTTCCAAACCATTCAATGGAGAATACATGGGTCACTCAACTTAACTTTTATTTGAAACAAACAAAAACAAAAATCAATACAAGTGTTGAAATGAAATATCAAAAATCAAGAACAGTTGAACTGGTACATGCTGGAACCTGGCACGCGTTGAAAGCATCAAACTATGGACAGAACAGAGCACAAACATAGGAAAGAGTGTAAGAAGGTCATCACCTTCATCTAGAACATGTTGAAAGCCAATAAGACACATTTTTGGCATAGACATGACAATGACAACAAACATGACTGTAAAAGGCAAAACATACTGTAAAACATAAGGTAAAACATGGGAAATGAAAAATAAAAAACACACTGAACAGGCTTATGTTGAAAGTGAATATTGCACACCTGAACCAGTGAATATGAGAAACATAAGGCATAAGAAATGCATACTAATAAGAAACGCACCCTTATGAAGCACCATCAAAGAATAACATACCGGTGCATTGCATAATTTGGTACTGATGACAGCAGGTACTCCCGGCATCGTATGCTGAAGACCCTAATAGTTTGTAATGTATATTGCAATATAATATAGATGCTTGCTAATGCAGACACGTTTATTTTACCACTGTGCAAACTATCAGAACTGAATATTCCATAATAGCGATGTTCTTAACATTAACATTAACATTTTATACAAACCACACACAAATGACATCATCAGAGACTATACTTATGACAGCCGATGCTGAAATACAAAACATTTTGATTAGTTTCCCATTTATCAACTTACCGACAAAATTCGTCCACGAACCAACGAAGATCAATGGTGCCCCGTTACTGTGTTTGGAACCTTTTGAGCCCTGTGTAACCCGGAAGTTAGAGCCGCCATTGTGTTGTACGTGAGTCTATGGAAATGTCGCAACTCTTACTATAGAGGGCTCTGGCCACAACCACTGGGGAAAACTCCTTCTGCACCTTTTAAGGCCTCACATTCCTCTTGGAGCCTGTTGACTTCAGCAACCTGGACGTTGAGGCATTCTTCCTGACTCTCAATGATCGCCGCTTGATGGTCCATCTCGGCTTTCAGCTTGTTGTTTTCGCTCTGCAAAGCCTTGGTTTCACTCTGCAAAGTCTTAATTAGAGCTTCATCATCCTTTGCTCTCTTACTGTAGCCACTTTCCAGATTGTAGATTTTTAGTTACTTAACATACACCCTTTAACTTTAATTCTGGATCTCTTTACAAGTTTGTTTTTCTCATTCACACCACATTAACATAAGGTATTATCTGTTTTCCTTTCCAGCGAGTCTTAGTGATAGTAAATTTTAACCACGGCAGCTGAAGACTGTCAAGGTCACACTACTCCCTCAGCATTCCTTCCCCACGGGACTGGAATCACAAAATAAATCCCTCTTGTAAAATATTATTATTGGTTAACCATTCATTCATCACCCTTGACGGTGTTTATTGCATGGTTTTTAAAAATAACGTAGTCTCTTCAGGTAAATCTGGCGAAGGGTTAAATAAACACTCAGGCGTATTTATTCCCTTCAACGTCGTGAACCAACATTCAAAAGTATTGACTGCTTAATTCCGACTTTATCGTTGTCGAACCGTTTAAAATACTTTAACATCAACCATGTCATGTAGCCATTGTCGCTTTTACATACAAGATTGGAATACAGTATTTTTAAAACATCCAACTAACTTACATTATCCCGTGACTCGTTATTACATCAGCTGTTTTGGACCCTCAGTCCTTTGGGAACCCTGTCTTTTAATTCACATGAATTTCGATGACTTAGGCCTTTTCTTTGTCTTATGTCATTAATTCCTTGAGCTCAAAAATCAATGACATAGGTACATTATGTCCAGCTTCTACTTATTTGAATGCAGCTTTTGTTCTTTTGCTACCGTGAAAAGTTTAGAGACTTGCCCCTCACCAGTTTCAGATCAAGAGTAGAAAGGCATCCCCCTCAGGCTCTCTCTCTGCAGGCAGGTTTTAGGTCACATCAGGGCATGAGCACGATGTCAGGTCAGAAGTTGCTTCAGCTCTTCCACTGGTTTCGGCTCTCCCACTGGCTTGTTGTTTGCAGGTCTCGTCTTTTTTCACATATCCGGGTCACAGCACCATCTGTTATATGTATTTTTGCTGGATTTTGACTTTACACCCGAAGTCCCTAATCATTTTTAGGTTGCGTTGTGTTTTTCGTTGGTTAAGATAGAAGTCTGGACCCAAATAGATGGAATATAGAGAAAATGAAAAACTGATTGTAACAAAAGAAACACCCACATACTGGGGGCACATTTGGGGGTGGAGAAAACCAAGAAGTACTGCAATGGTTATTTTGGCCCGGAATTCATAAAGACGTGGAAAATTACTGTCGCAGTTGCCTGGAATGCCAGAAGATGGCAGCAAAACCACTATACAACTATACCTCTCATTCTCTTACCGATAATTGAAGTACCATTTGAAAGGGTGGGGATGGATATTGTGGGGCCGCTCCCCAAAAGCGCTCGGGGACACTAATATATCCTGGTCCTGGTAGACTATGCCACCTGATACCCAGAGGCCATCCCCTTAATGGCCTCTGGGTATCCTTGGTCCATTACTATTCAATCTCTATATGCTCCCACTTGGACAAATCAGCGGAATTCATGTTCACATGAACGGCCTATGACGAGTTTGCTTTCACAATGTTAAAATTTCACGGAAATTGTTTTTGTTGGAAGTGGGCATCAACCAGTGTTTTCAATGCGGGAGGGTCAGTAGATCTCACGACAAAAAATAACTGCTTGTAAACATTACCGTTCTCTAGATAATAGGCAAAACGACATTTTGTACAATTACAGCGCCCCCTATGGGCCAAATTTTATGGCATGTGCTGTGCTTTTAGAGGTATTTGTGCTTATCGTGTATGACATATTTTGTGCAGTTTCCACCTTCTCAGTCCAAGATATTACCAATATAAAATCCCATTTTTTGCATTTACCCATATCACTAGGTGGCACTATACTTAAAGTGAGTGTTTATGGGCTGGGTCGATATGCCCCTGTTACAGCGACATATCACAAAAAATTAATGTTGTTCGGTGAAACATTCATTGAGTTATTCAGCAAAAACTTTTCGGCGTCTCCCCCTCTTTGATGGACACTGGCACTGGCTTCTATTAGCTCAAAAACTTCTAGGGCTACATGTCTACAAAGATTTATGTCCCCCAGAATTCCAGTGTTTTGGCAATCGTTGACGAAAAATCAGTGAAAAAAAAAACAAAAAAGGGAAAAAAGTCTCGGCAACACTATAATGACCGCTTTTCGGTCATAATAAATATAGTAAAGTCAAGTCAAGTCAAGTTTATTTGTATAGCGCATTTCATACACAAAGGCAGTTCAATGTGCTTAACAAAAATAAAAGCAAAGGACAATATAAAAGCATAAAAGATAAAATAAGTGTATGTATATGTATAAGATAAATAAAACACAGAGAAAAGCAAAAAGCAATGGGTAGCAAAAACATATCTTAAGTATTTTGGTCCCAACCTATTTAGTGTTTTAAACACAAGAAGCAATGCCTTAAAGTCAATTCTAGAACTTACTGGAAGCCAGTGCAGGGACCATAAAATTGGAGTAATGTGTTCAGTTCTTCTTGCTTTTGTAAGAACCCTTGCTGCTGCATTTTGGACCAGTTGAAACTGTTTGATGGTCTTTTTAGGAAGACCTGTGAAAAGGCCATTGCAGTAATCTGCCCTGCTGGAAATAAAGGCATGTACAAGTTTTTCTGCATCTTGTTTTAACATAAGTTTGGTAATGTTTTTAGGTGATAAAATGCAGATTTAGTGATTGCTTTCATGTGACTGTTGAAAGTTAGGTCACTGTCAATAAAGACACCAAGGTTTTTAACAGTAATGTTTGCTTTACGCCCTTTAGTCTCAAGAGCAGTGGTGATCCTAAGTCTAATTACTTCAGTTTTGTCTGCGTTCAGCTGAAGAAAATTGTTGGACATCCAGTTGTTTATTTGGTCAATACACCTGTAGAGAGACTCAAGCAGGGCATTGTCATCAGGTGATAGAGCTAAGAAGATTTGAGTGTCATAAGCATAGCTATGATAATTAATTGAGTTGTTCTTGATGTTTTGTCCAAATGAGTATATAGAGATTGAACAGAAATGGACCAAGGATTGACCCCTGAGAGACACCACAGGTGAAGGACACAGGTGCCGATGTATAGTTTCCAATAGCAACAAAGAAACTCCTGGATATGGGCCTGTAGTTGTTAAGCACTGAAACATCAAGGTTATTCTTTTTGAGTAAAGGTTTTAGAACTGTTTTTTTTTAAGAGGAAGGAAAAATGTCTGTAGTGATGTATTTATAATCTGAAGTACATCTGTTGATATTAGGTGAAGAACAGATTTGAAAAAGGTTGTCGGCAAAACGTCTAGTTCAGATGTGTATGAACTGATATTTTGTACAGTTTTTTTCAAGAGTATCATAATTATTAATTAAGCTAAATGTTGGCATTGAGCTGAGGTCCCATCTCACTGGAGCCAATGGTTCCAGATTTTGAGCTGTTTGCAATTGAAAAGCTATATTCAGTTGTCAATTTTGCCTTTGAAACTCAGGAGGCAATTGTGATGATGGGTTTGTTAACACAATACTATCCATAATATGTGTCATCTGCACAGTCTGATGGTTGACTTAGGGGCTGTGGGAGTGCCTGCTCAGAAGACAAGAAGAAGAAAAGAAGACATATGTCATTGTTTATGACTCTCCCTCTTACAGTCATAGACTTGTTCTGAATGTGAGGGGACATACAAACATCAATGAGAACACAGAAATGATCAGATAAGGCCAGGTCTATAACAGTTGTAAAGACATTAAGACCCTTTGTGATGACAAGGTCAAGGGTATGCCCATTAGAGTGTTTTGGTCCCTGTACATGCTGTATTAGGTTGAATGTATCAATCAGTGTGAGTAATTCATTGGCATAGGTGTTTTCTACATTATCCCCATTAGGGTTGCATGGTATACCAGTACTGATTTGGTACTGCAGTACTGAGGCATTTGAAACGGTACTATACTGCATTTGGATAGGACACCGTTACCTGCATGTGGTGTTGAAACATTACAAGGAGGAAGCAGGTACCCTTTTCAAATGTAATAGTTCAATAGTTGTAAGTGCAACACATGATATGGTTTTTATCAAACAGAAAAAACACGCAACGACCACCACATTTCACATTTTGCAATATATTGTACACCCAAAAAGTTTGTTTCAGTTCGTAACAGCACATATATATATATATACAAAAAAGGAGAGGCCAATTAATGAATTAGCGCCATACTGCCAAATGGCCCCACTAGGTATTACATCAGGTCATATCCACTGATGCGTTCCGGGGTTGTTTTAGAACAGGCAGGTGATTTGACTGGTTTACCCCATTCACAGGACGCACACAAATTCTTCTTTTTCTTGTAAGCACAGGGATAGAGAATGGCCTGGACATCCTGAGACCCAGCTTGTTTTCAAAACTACCCTTAATGCAGGGACCCATAGCATATCAGAGAGTACACTGCCTTTCTGCAGGCAGAGGGGGTGGTGGTGCCGTTCGCTTTTTGGGTACTGTAGTGGATGGGTATACAGTTGATGGTTGTGGGCTCGTGAAGGTTTGTCCATAGTTATTATCTGTTTGTTTTGAGTGTCTCGGGCTGGAAAAACTCAGTCTGGCAATTGCCAGCAGTCTCCGCATACTTGCAGGGAACTGCAGGTGGGGTAGTGATGGAGATGGTAAAAATTAAGGGGTTTCGGGTGAAGCAGTTGTGGTTAGCGTTTTGTCAGTCATGCTGGGTGATGGGGATGTTCCTTTGTTATCTGGTGCTGTGTGCTCATAGTCTCCATTTGATGGCTGAGGTCTGAGGCTGCTTGACGCAGATAGTTGGTCATGAGTCGCTCCAGTAGTCCCTGTCAACATGCTCCCACAGTGGCAAGGAGCTGGATGGTGGTGCGTCAGAAGTCGGATGGTCCGTACTCACATTTTGCTTTGTGAAGTCGATGGTATCAGACAACTCTGAAATTCTCTGCATTCCCAAAAGTGGAATCAGTTGCCAGACTCCCTTCAGATGTCCTGCGGTTTTGGCATGAAACTCGCACTTCTCTGCCTTGATGTAAAGCAAGTTCTCCAGGAGACGGCGAAGGACTTGCTGGACATGCTGGGTGTGTTCGGACAGGGTTCTGGAGAACATCAATATGTCGTCCAAAAAGCCAAAGACGAACTTATCTAATGTCCCACAGTACGTCATTCACAAGAGCTTGTGTAACAACACATTATGTAATAACACCGCATTATGTAATAGCTCGACAAAACGTAATACATTTTCACTCCATTATGTAATAATTTCCGCATTTCGTAATAACCATTTTCTCAATTTGTAATAAATGATTACATATTGCGGCAGTTATTACAAAATGCAGGACCTGATTTTTTTTTAATGGAAATGTAATAACATTTGCATTATGTAACAAAAATGGAAATAATGTTATGGACTCGTCGTGGAAACACGTCCATTGGACTTTGACCTGTCTAGAAATATCACCGTAGTCAGGAAATAGTTAGACACAAAAATCACCCACAATTGTTAGGAGTAGTTGTTGAGAAAGGCTTTAATCACCCAGCATACACAAGTGCAAATTACACCAAAGGTGTAGGTTCTGATGTGAATCCTACCGCAATATCCACCACGCTGACAGATTGGCTAATCTGGAGAGTTTGCATAGAGAGAGATGCTGCCCGCAGCCTTCCCTGAGCAAAATCTAACTCGACCCTTCTGGCTGTCTTCCTGAAATCCAGGTTTGGGCTGGCCTTTGCGCTCCACCCGTGCAAGTGTGATATACCATGTAAGGTCAAAAAACCGTTTCAGCCTTGGTCAGATCGTCTTTTTCCTCATCAATATGGTTAGACCCCTTCTCAGCCAATCAGAGGCGCCCTAGGTCAGATCATGTTGGTGGCATTTCCTCTTTATAAACAAAGCATATCTATTAATTATTTCCATTTCTTTCACTAGGCCTCTACAACTGTCCCTTGGAGCCAACTTTGGCCCTTACAATTTCTAAACGCACGGTTGCATCGCAATAGATTCACATCATAGATCTTTCATGCTTTTGACTTGGAAGTATGTCATCTTGTGATATTCCCTGGTATTGTGTTTTATGTGACCTGAGCTGGGGCAAAGAGCCATACTCTTCACAGCAGCCGTGTGTGTGTTCATGTTGCAACCCGGTAGAGCGAGGGGTGCGTGTTTGTGTGCAATGTGTCAAGGTCTAGGGCTGGAACCAGAACAGAACAAGGGAGGCGGACCCGAAGTGCAAGTGCCAACAGAGAGAGTTTTATTGAGGGTTGGGGGGAATGGGAGAATAGTCCAGGGCCCCAGAGGGGCTTAGTGAAGATGGGTCGAGCGGGGCTCGAACCCACGATCCCAGGGGTGGTGTGCCGCGGCAGTGGTTGTGCGGGAGCGCTGGGATGCAGTGCAGGTGGTGGCGGAGGTAATCCGTGGACCCGAGGAGAGTCGGCACTGGAGGGCTGAGCGGGGCTTGAACCCGCGACTCCGGGGTTGGCAGGCGGTAGCTCTACCGCCTGAGCTGGCGACGGCCGAGTCGTCGGGGCGAACAGGATCGGGGTGGCAGGCGAAGCGTGGTCGATAAGCCGGTCCGGGTCAGAGCCAGAGGAGGTCAGGAGGAGCACAGGGGAACTGGGAGAGGTGCAGACAGAGAGAACGGGGAAAAACAAACACGGGCAAAAAACACGAAAACGAGACTGCACGAGAGAAACAAAAAACCCAGGCAGAAAACTGGAACTGGGGAAAACTAAGTAACACAAGCAAGAGACAAAAACCGAAGCAAAAACCGAACAAGGAAAACAAGGACTGAGACACGAACTAGGAATACAGGAAACACGAGAGTCAAGAGTCAAACTTTACGCGGAGAACAAATCTTTGTGAAGAGACGAACTGACAGAGGGGAACTGAAACCAGAGGGTATAAATAGTGGTGCCGTGCAGCTGATCGTGATAATCGAATGAGGGCTAAATGAGGAAGTGCAGGTGAAGTGCGTTACGCAAGACAAGGACACAGGTGAGGAGGATAATAGAATGAGTGCGGGGAAACAAGGAAACAAGTGCGTGATTAACTACGATAATGAGGGTAGTGTCAGGGAAAGCGTGAACAAAGCAGGGTTCAGACAGAGAATCGTGACAGAACCCCCCCCCAAGGGACGGCCCCAGAAGTCCCCCAGGGAGAGAGAACAGAAACAGAAGACCCCAAAGAAGACGAGAGAAGAAAAAAAAAGAAAGACACCAACCGGGTGGGTGGAGGGGAGAAGGCGGTGGGCTAGTACTCCTCCGACCGGTCCGAGTGTTGAGCCTCCTCCTCCTCCGGCAAAGGGCGGTCCTCCAGGGGTGGAGGGCGGGCTCGGACAGAGCGAGGAGCGCCTCTGGGACGGCCCCGGCGCGGGCCCGGCTGGTCTGGGTGGAGGCGGTGGAAGTCCTCTATGAGGGCACGATCCAGAATCCTGCCGGCGGGAACCCAGGACCTTTCCTCTGGACCGTACCCCTCCCAGTCCACCAGGTAGTGGAATCCCCGGCCGCGCCGCCGGGACCGGAGGAGGCGCCGGACCGTGTAGATAGGATCCCCCTCCAGCATACGAGGAGCAGGGGGAGGAGGCTCGGGGGGAGTGTGCGGGGAGACCCGCACTGGCTTGATCCGTGATACGTAGAAGGTGGGATGGACCTTCATGGAGGCCGGCAGCTTGAGGCGCACCGCCACCGGACTGATGACCCGTTCAACGATGAACGGGCCCAGGAAACGGGGAGCCAGCTTGCGGGACTCGACCCTCAAGGGGAGGTCCCGGGCGGAGAGCCAGACCTTCTGGCCCACTTGGTAGGCGGGTGCAGGAGTCCTGCGGCGGTTGGCCCCGGCGGAGTAGGAGGTGGCAGCCCTCCTGAGTGCAGCACGAGCCCTGGCCCAGGTCCTCTGACAGCGGCGAGCGTTGGCGAGCGCAGAGGGGCAAGACGACTCCCCCTCCTGGCAGGGAAACAAGGGAGGCTGATACCCATAAACACATTGGAAGGGGGACATACCTGTAGCCGAGCAGACCAGGGAGTTGTGGGCATACTCAACCCACACCAGCCGTTTGGCCCACGAGAGGGGATCCTGGGAGGCGATACACCGGAGGGCCTTCTCCAGCTCCTGGTTGGTGCGCTCCGTCTGGCCGTTGGATTGGGGATGGAACCCCGAGGTGAGGCTGACCGTGTCCCCCAACAGGCGACAGAACTCCTTCCAAAAGGAGGAAATGAACTGGGGGCCACGGTCAGACACAAAGTCATTGGGTATCCCATGCAGCCTAAAAACATGGTGCTGGACCGCCTGCGCCGTCTCACGGGCTGAAGGGAGCTTGGGAAGAGGGACAAAATGGGCCATTTTACTAAATCGGTCCACAATAGTGAGGATGACGGTGTGTCCTTCCGATGCAGGCAGTCCAGAAACAAAGTCCAGGCTGACATGGGACCAGGGACGGGAAGGGATAGGCAAGGGCTGGAGAAGGCCGGCAGGGGGGCGGTTAGAGGACTTGTTCCGGTTGCAGACCGGACAGGCCCCCACATACTCCCGGACCTCCCTCTCGAGGGCAGGCCACCAGAATCTCTGAGTTATGAGGTGGCTGGTGCGGGTTGCCCCCGGGTGGCAGGCCAGGAGGGAGTCATGCCCCCACTGCAGCACGCGAGGGCGCAGGGCTTCTGGGACGTAGAGCTTACCCTCGGGACAGGCACTCGGGCCCGGCTGGCCCTGGAGGGCCCGTAGTACCTGTTCCTCTACGTCCCAGGTGAGGGCAGCCACGATGCAGGGACCGGGAAGGATGGTGGCTGGCTCCACAGAAGCGTCCTCGGGTCTCTGGAACTGGCGGGAGAGGGCGTCAGGCTTGGTATTCTTAGAACCTGGGCGGTAAGAGAGAGAAAATTGAAAACGTGAGAAAAAGAGCGACCATCTAGACTGTCTAGGATTGAGTCTTTTAGCTGTGCGCAGGTATTCTAAGTTCTTGTGGTCGGTCCACACTATGAAGGGCACAGGCGCCCCCTCCAGCCAGTGACGCCACTCTTCCAGAGCCAGCTTGACGGCCAGGAGCTCCCGGTCCCCGATGTTGTAGTTACGTTCCGCCGGGGACAGTCGGCGGGAGAAGAAGGCGCACGGGTGCACCTTGTTGTCCTCCGCCGCTCGTTGGGACAGGACCGCCCCGACCCCGACATCTGAAGCATCGACCTCAACGATAAATTGGCGGGCAGGTACAGGAACCTGAAGGATAGGGGCAGAAGTGAACCGGGACTTAAGGGCAGTGAAGGCAGTGTCGGCGGCCAAGGTCCAGGAAAACTGGGTCTTGGTACTGGTCAGGGCCGTGAGAGGGGCAGCAATAGTGCTATAGTTGCTTGCGGTTCTGGGGCGCGGGCCAGGCCGTGACCGCCGACACTTTAGCTGGGTCCATGGCAATGGTTCCCTCTGCCACTACGTACCCCAGGAAGGCCACGGTCTTGACATGGAACTCGCACTTTTCGGCCTTGACGAACAGGGAGTTCTCCAGGAGGCGGTGAAGGACTAGTCTGACGTGCTGCCTGTGTTCTTCGAGGGAACGGGAGAAGATCAGGATGTCGTCGAGGTAGACGAACACGAACCGGTCCAGCATGTCCCGCAGCACGTCATTGACCAGTCCTTGGAAGACGGCGGGAGCGTTGGTAAGGCCAAAGGGCATCACGAGATACGCGTAATGCCCGGTGGGAGTGTTGAATGCCGTCTTCCATTCATCCCCCTCCCGGATGCGCACGAGATGGTAGGCATTGCACAGGTCCAGCTTGGTGAATACCGTGGCTCCCTGGAGCAACTCGAAAGCAGTGGACAGGAGGGGCAGAGGGTACCGGTTCTTAACTGTAATATCGTTGAGGCCGCGGTAGTCAATGCAGGGCCGGAGCGATCCGTCCTTCTTGCCGACGAAGAAGAACCCCGCTCCGGCGGGGGACGAGGAGGGGCGGATGATGCCAGCGGCCAAAGAGTCCGAGATGTACTCCTCCATGGCCCGCCTTTCAGGGCCCGAGAGAGAGTAGAGGCGGCCGCGCGGAGGAGTGGAACCCGGGACTAGGTCAATGGCGCAGTCGTAGGGGCGGTGAGGGGGTAGGGACGTGGCCTTGGCTTTACAAAAAACCTCAGCGAGGTCATGATAGCAGGAAGGGACATGGGACAGATCAGGAGCCATGACAGGGCCAGGACTGGGGGCAGGGACGGAAGCTGACTGCAGACAGGACTGATGACACTCGACTCCCCACTCCAGAATCGCCCCACTGCGCCAGTCAATGCGGGGGTTGTGCCGTCGAAGCCATGGCAGGCCGAGGATGATGGGGTGTCCCGGGGAAGGCAACAGATGGAAACAGACACGCTCCGAGTGGTTGCCCGAGAGCCGTAATTCCAGGGGTTCGGTGACATGAGACACTCTCCCCAGCAGATGGCCGTCCAGAGCACGGGCCGGCACGGAGGATGGTAGGGCGGTCAGATGCACCCCCTGGTGGCGAGCGAAGGCAGCGTCCATGATGTTGGCATCAGCCCCTGAGTCGATCAGGACAGGCAGGGTAAGGGTCTGGGACGAGAGCCTCAAGGCGGCCCGCAGGTGCGGCTGGTCCGTTTTGGAGGCACAGGTGGTGGTGGCCGAACTTGACCGGATTCCCCCCTCATCCGGTGCACTGCGGCCCAACACTGGACAACGGATGGCCACGTGTCCCTCACCTCCGCAGTAGAGGCATAGACCCCCCAGCAGGCGGCGTTGATGCTCCGCAGCCGTGAGGGACAAACGGCCTAGTTCCATCGGCTCCGAGGGTCCAGACCTGGAGGGGAGACGCCCCAGCTGGCAGGTCGGGGAACTGTATGAGTGACGCGGCCCTTTTCGCGGCGGCGAGCCTGCACCCGCCTGTCGATGCGGGTTGTCAGGGCGATGGCGTCGTCCAAAGACACGGGTGTCTCGTGAGAGACCAGTTCATCTTTAACGTAGTCTGCCAGACTGTGGAGATACACATCCACCAGGGCCTCTGCGTTCCAGTGACTGTGATTGGCCAAGGTCCGAAAGTCAATGGAGTAGTCAGCCACGGAACGCCTGCCCTGGTGGATACTGAGGAGGTTCCAGGAAGCCTCCGAAGTGGGAGAGCCCACACCGAAGACCTTCCTTAGTTCTGCAGTGAAGCGGGCAAAGCTCGAGCACGCGAGGGTGCGCCGCTGGTACTCGGAGGTGCCCCACAGACGTGCTCTCCCCGTCAGGAGGTTAATCGTGTAAGCAACCCGGGCGGCCTCGGAGGCGAAGGTCCGGGGCTGGAGGTCGAAGATTAGCAGGCAGTTGGTAATGAAAGCCTCAACCTCCTCGGAACTGCCTCCGAACCGCTCGGGGTCGCTGATCCTTGGTTCCGGGTCGCTGAACCCCGGAGGGGGAGTAGGTCGGGCGACGGGGTGTGCAGGGCATTCCATAGAGGCTTGGGTGAGGGCTGAGGTAAACGCCGCACCCTGCTGGCGCAGCGCCTCAACGTGGGCGCGGAGCTGGCCTGCAGACTGAATCAGGGACTCCAGGTCCCCAGCGCCTTGGTGGTACCCCGTGGCGAGCTTCCCCAACCCGTCCACGGCAGAGGGGAGTCTGGACAGAGAGTCTGGTTCCGTAGGCACGTTACTCGGGTCCATAATGGTCAGTTCGTTCTGTCAAGGTCTAGGGCTGGAACCAGAACAGAACAAGGGAGGCGGACCCGAAGTGCAAGTGCCAACAGAGAGAGTTTTATTGAGGGTTGGGGGGAATGGGAGAGTAGTCCAGGGCCCCAGAGGGGCTTAGTGAAGATGGGTCGAGCAGGGCTCGAACCCACGATCCCAGGGGTGGTGTGCCGCGGCAGTGGTTGTGCGGGAGCGCTGGGATGCAGTGCAGGTGGTGGTGGAGGTAATCCGTGGACCCGAGGAGAGTCGGCACTGGAGGGCTGAGCGGGGCTTGAACCCGCGACTCCGGGGTTGGCAGGCGGTAGCTCTACCGCCTGAGCTGGCGACGGCCGAGTCGTCGGGGCGAACAGGATCGGGGTGGCAGGTGAAGCGTGGTCGATAAGCCGGTCCGGGTCAGAGCCAGAGGAGGTCAGGAGGAGCACAGGGGAACTGGGAGAGGTGCAGACAGAGAGAACGGGGAAAAACAAACACGGGCAAAAAACACGAAAACGAGACTGCACGAGAGAAACAAAAAACCCAGGCAGAAAACTGGAACTGGGGAAAACTAAGTAACACAAGCAAGAGACAAAAACCGAAGCAAAAACCGAACAAGGAAAACAAGGACTGAGACACGAACTAGGAATACAGGAAACACGAGAGTCAAGAGTCAAACTTTACGCGGAGAACAAACCTTTGTGAAGAGACAAACTGACAGAGGGGAACTGAAACCAGAGGGTATAAATAGTGGTGCCGTGCAGCTGATCGTGATAATCGAATGAGGGCTAAATGAGGAAGTGCAGGTGAAGTGTGTTACGCAAGACAAGGACACAGGTGAGGAGGATAATAGAATGAGTGCGGGGAAACAAGGAAACAAGTGCGTGATTAACTACGATAATGAGGGTAGTGTCAGGGAAAGCGTGAACAAAGCAGGGCTCAGACAGAGAATCGTGACACAATGTGCTTCATCGGGTCGCGACCTTGGCCCTCGGTTTCCTTTTCCGAGAATCGTTAGTCTTGGCCTACACATACACACACACACACACACACACACACACACACACACACACACACACACTCTCGCACACACACACTCGCGCACACATGCACCTACACACATGTGCACCCACATGCACACGTGAACACACACACTTCCTGTTTTGTGTCTGTCTGGTGTCTGTCTCGTTCAACTTTCTCTTTTCCATTATGTCTGCCTCTTTCAACGAAAGCATTTCAAAGTTTCAACCTTTTAAGCTTTTTGTTCACCATCCCGGTACTTATTATCACCAAACATTTTTCCCACAACTCTGATCTATTAGGTACACATAGCACTCCACATTGCCTCAGTAGAGACAATGGTGCTCTAATGGTATTTTCACACTTGGTCCCTTTCAGTTGCACATAATATGAACACTCCGACCGTAACCCCTCTGAAATAAAAACTAATTGGGACAGTAAACAATATTTATATTACCAGGGCCGTTGCTAGCCATTTGGGTGCCCTAAGCACAAATGCTTTGTGGTGCCCCATCACACCATCCCACCTCGCCCAGTAATTTAGAATTTATCAATGTGATTCGCTTTATTTCCGAAACAAATACACCAAACATTAAAGTTAAAATAATACATTATTTAAAATGGTCAACCTCTGCAGCAATGCTGGCAGCACTCCTACGCTTATTTTGACGACACAGATATAGATAGATAGATAGATTATAAGATATAATGCTGAGCACATGCACTCAACTTCTTTGGTCGACCATGGCGAGGCTTGTTCTTAGTAGAGCCTGTCGTCTTGAAGCGCTGTATGGTCTTGACCACTGTGCTGCAGCTCAGTTTCAGGGTGTTGGCAATCTACTTATAACCTAGGCCATCCTCATGTAAAGCAACAATTTTCTTTTTGAAATCCTCAGAGAGTTCTTTTCCACAAGGTGCCATGTTGAACTTCCAATCACCAGTATGAGAGAGTGTGAGAGTGATAACACCAAATTTAACACAACTTCTACCCATTTACACCTGAGACCTTGTAACACTAATGGATCACATGACACAAGGGAGGAAAAATGACTAATTGGGCACAATTTGGACATTTTCACATAGGGGTGTACTCACTTTTGTTGCCAGTGGTTTAGACCAGGGGTGCTCAGTACGTCGATCGCGATCTACCAGTCGATCGCGAGGCCAATAGTGGTAGATCGCATACAACTTTGGAAGAAAAAAAAAAAAGTTCCCTGTTCCTCCTGCACATGCTAGTTAGCTGATGGCCCATCAGGCATCCACCAGCAGACAGCGATCACCCAGCCAGTAGCGGGCTATCTCCAAACATTTGGACTCATCAACCTTTGCGCTGGAGCCAGTTGATGGGCCAGGTCGCCCAGCAGATGTGGAAGGACATCGGAGATTGCGAGTGCTTCTCACTGCAGTTGGACGAATCTACGGACGTGAGTGACACAGCACAGGTGTGCATTTACATTCGTATGGTGTTCAGTGACATGACTGCAAAGGGGGAGCTATTGACAGTGATTCCCTTGAAAGAACATGCGCGAGGAGAGGACATTTTTCAGTCGTTTAAAAACTTTATCGACAAAACTCAGCTCCCACTGTACAAGTTAGTGTCCATCACCACGGATGGAGCCCCGCAATATTTGGTCGCGAGAATGGGTTCATTGCCAGGTGCAGACAGGACGATGCTTTTCCAGACTTCGTGAATTACCACTGCATTATCCACCAACAAGCATTATGTGCGAAGATGCTGAACATGAAAGAGATCATGGACGTGGCAACGAAGATCGCCTGCTCAATTAGAGCTAGAACACTTCAAAGACGGCTATTCCGCACACATCGGGAGAAGGCTGACAGCGACCACTCTGAGTTGTTGCTACACACTGACGTGAGGTGGCTTAGTCGCGGGAAATTCTTGCAACGATTCCGAGAGCTCTGTCCTGAAATCAAGGAGTTTTTCCGTGAAAGTGGACATGCAGAATACAAACAGCTGAATGACGAGCAGTGGCTGCTGGATTTGGCTTTTTTAACCGATCTGACAAACATGCTGAATGACCTTAATCAAGAGCTGCAAGGAAAAGACAAAACGGCATCCTTGGCTGAGTCAATGCAGTGCAAGTCATCAAATAAAACTCTGAACTAATTATTAATACTATTATTATTATACATTGTCACTGTATTCTTCTTCTTCTTCTTCTTCTTCTTCTTCTTCTTATTATTATTATTATTATTATTATTATTATTATTATTATTCAGAGCTTATTTTGGTGCAATATTGGCTTGGAATTTTCAATAAATTTTAAAATAACATACGCTTTTAGATAGGTAGATCTTTGGGACTTGGTCATTTTATAAGTAGCTCGCACACTGAAAAAGTGTGAGCACCCCTGGTTTAGACATTAATGGTTGTGTGTTGAGTTATTTTGAGGGAACAGCAAATTTGCACTGTTATATAAGCTGTACACTGCCTACTTTACATTGTAGAAAAGTATTATATCTTTAGACTTCTCCCATGGAAAGATATAATTAAAAAGTACAAAAATGTTAGGGGTGTACTCACTTATGTGACATACTGTACTTGTGACTGAGGGCAACCGCAGCATAGCTAGCTAGCAACCTAAGGAAGAAAGTGCTAGTCTTATCCGAACGTTAACTGAAAACAGTCGAGTGACCATGATGAATTGCTTTCAAATATCCATATCCATATTTATATCCACAACCTAAACTAGCTAGCCAGCATCAATCATTTACAACTTTAATCATTTGCAACACTTGTTAACACAATCTGAACATTGCCAGTAGTCTGGGAGCTAACGTTACAAAGTTTGTTGACGGTAAGGAGCAAGGGCTACAAAATGAACTTTTTATTATTATGATTTATTTATTTAAAACACTGTCTTATCTGCAAGCATGAGCTTCATCTCACTTTCTATTCTTTTTTCCGCTCCCGACTTTAGGTATCTTTTCAAGGCCCTGTCCAAACATTTGTCTGCCAAACTTAAACTAAGACTGAGCAATAATCGACCAGACCACTGAAAGGTGGGGGAATGGGGCACCAGGAGGAGAATGGAGAAGGAGATTTACTTTTTTCTGGAGCAAATTGACCTATGTTGCTTTTGTATTGCTTAAAAATATTAACATGCTTTGCACATTTTTAAAATATCCTTACTAGCACATACCTAGCCTATTGTGATGATTTTTTCACAAGCCATTTTTTTTGGTGGTGCCCCCACAAGCACTTGATGCCCTACGCACTCTGCGTTATGTGCGTGTGCGGAGCTACGGCACTGTATATTACCAACTTATCCTAGTCAACACTGAGTTTGGCGATGCCATGTACTGCTGATGGCAATTTTGTCCAGATAAGTGAAGGCATGCAAAGGATTGTGAGGTAATCCTCAAAGCTGGGGAAACGAATTTTCAAAGACAATGCAGCAAATTAGAGTTATTTTGCCATATGATCATCAACCCACGAGTGTGTTCTATTAGTTACTGGTGTAATTTAACTCATCGGTTAAGAAATCACGTTGATTTTTAACTTTGAATGAAAGGGGTCATTTATTTCATCCATCCCTCACTGTCGGGGCGGATGAACCACGCATGGGGCAGGGATGAAACAGTGTGTTGTTAACAGAAACCATTCACTGCAAACTTTGTTTTATGAAACACACCTGACAACAAACTTCTATACTTGTCATAAATAAAATTTGACTCAATTTCTCAAACTATAAATGGGTCAAATTACTTTATAAAATTAAAATTATAATTTTTCGACGTGCGCCAATGTGGAGATGCGCATTTCCATAAGGCAGAACGTTTCTTTCTTCTTACGTTTTTTTGCCGACTACATTTTCATCTAATTCCGTTATTTCTCATAATATTATTTTGCTTAGTCACGGGACTTAAGGAGGATCATTGTGTTATATTTTATTTCATTTTAAATCCCGGAAACAATGACCAGAAAGGGCAGCTGATATGTATCCATTTGCGCAGCTGATTCAGGGAACACCTGGTGTCAAGATGCTCCCTGAACAGTGTAAGTGGCATTTAATCGCATAAATATCAGAAATTTCTGTCCCATTTAGATCTTTATTATGTTTAATTATTGTATTAAGTGAAATTTAGCTTGTGATTGTTTTCTGGATGATGGATTGTAGCTAATTGATTGATAAAATACCAAACTGGCGAGCATGAACAAAAAAACTATGTTCAATTGTTTATTAAAATGTTTTTTTTTTTACTTCTTAACATTCGTTAACATTCGTGTTTCGAAGTTGTATGCAGTTTCAGCCTACAGTATGATCCAGCATTAAGGTACTCAGGCAAGCGGGAAGGATGGAGCAAGCGTTTCATTTGACCCAACAGCGTCTACTGACACTTGATCCGTTTTTATCTCTAAACCTGACCACTATGACATTTCATACTTTCGGACCTATTAAAGTAACGATTCATCTGCTGTACGATCATATAATTACTGCTGAAGACCCCCAAAAAAACTTTTGATCACAAAAAAACTACCTGAGGTAAGATTTTACTTACCGCTGTCAAAATCAGTCTCGCGGGGATAGCGTTTGAACGGGATGACGTCATGACACGATATTCCTCAGGGTCGGTAAGTCTTCCGTGCTGAATGAGCTAACGACATATGACGTTTCAGATGTGTATTGTTTTTGAGGAAATAGCTTTGTTTCATTCGCCCTGGGGTGCGTTTCCTAAAACCGTCGTTGCTAACTTCCTTAGCAACTTCGTAGGTTTGAACGATAGACTAACAGCACTACTGTTTCCCAACAGCATCGTTCGAACGACACAACTAACGGATGTTTACAACAACATTAGTCCGATGGATCGTTCGACGACGCAGATGTTTCCCAACAGCAAAGTCTGGACGATCCATCGGAAGTTCCATCGTTAAACTGTGTCGTTCGAACGATTAGCATAGACCTGTTGTTAGACCATTGTTTATGTCGGTTTCTGTACACGTGACGTCTTGCTCGTCACCTTTGGCTTTCTTGTGTCAGATTGACAAGCTAACCACTCAACCATTGCACAACATGAACACTTGGTGGCCTTAGTTCTATTCATATGTAGATCAATGTAGGGTAGCATAAATGAAATACACGATCATATCATTACAAACGTATTCAGTCACTGCTTTTTAATGAGTAAGGGACATGATTGTGTTGGGGAACATCTTCCTAAGTTGCTGAAGTTACCATAGGCTATATACCGGCTTGATTTAAATAAGGCTACGTGTTTGTTGCCTTACTGTCGTGGTGTCGTTTCTGTCGTCTCCCGCAACGAATGCATCCGAACACTTCCGACACATCTGGATACTTTGCAGTTTCAATGACGGAAGTCCAAACTAACATAGTTCAGACTTACGTTGTACGTAGGTAGTTGGAGAGTTTCGGGAAACAGTCGGAATCGGACTGTTGTGTCGTTTGAACCTACTACGGACAACGGTGGTTAAATGCTAACATCCGTCGTTGTTTGGGAAACGCACCCCTGTTTCACTCACTGCGTGGTTGTAGTGGAGGATTCACTGGGTCATGTCTGTTAATGACGGTAAGCATGAGTGAATGAGAGGGTGGCTCACTTACCTGATTGATTCGTGGAGTAGCCTGTAAGATCTTCCATGCAAAACCGTCATGGGCAATTATTATCCAATGAGATGCGCTTAGAGAATTTTAAACGGGAGCGCGCTTGACTATCCAACATGGCATCTTGTCAAGAGAGCAGAGCACCACCAGTGAGTAACCCCTCTCCTTCATTCTGCTTTGGTTTTAACTGTGTTTTGAACTGTCACTATTTTCGTGAATGACTGTCAAACTGGGGTGCGTTTCCCAAAACCGTCGTTGCTAACTTCCTTAGCAACTTCGTAGGTTTGAACAATGGACTAACGACACTGCTGTTTCCCAACAGTATCGTTCGAACGACACAACTAACAGATGTTTACAACAACATTAGTCCGATGGATCGTTCGACGACGCAGATGTTTCCCAACAGCAAAGTCTGGACGATCCATCGGAAGTTCCATCGTTAAACTGTGTCGTTCGAACGATTAGCATAGACCTGTTGTTAGACCATTGTTTATGTCGGTTTCTGTACACGTGACGTCTTGCTCGTCACCTTTGGCTTTCTTGTGTCAGATTAGGCACCATTCAATGCTTTACCGCCACCCACTGCATGAATGATTTTACTTTAATTCACGTCATTTTCGTCCTGGCACTTGCCAAGTCATGTAAAAAGAAGATAGAAAATTCACCCCACAACACACCAAAAGTTGTTGCAAAATGTTGTTGGATTATTAAACTTATTTGCTGATTTTACAGATCGTTTTTAATACTGTGATGTAGAATATGACCACGGTTCACGGATCCACAAGAATCCCAGACGTACACTCCCATCGTTTGATAGACCCGGTCACTCCCATTGGTGAGACGCATGGGGCCACCGCCATATTTAAGGAATTCGTTATCTTTTTTGTTAGTTTTTCGTTATTTACAAGTTTATTTCACATATATTTAGTGCAATTTTGTTTCACATAGGCTTACAGTATGATCATTATTTGTTAAGATGACTCCTCTTGATAAGACTACTCCTCTCGAAGCGGATGACGCCAAGTAATGCCGACTCCTCTCGAAGCGGATGGCGCCAAGTAATGCCAGTAATAGGACATCTATGTTGCCTGTAGTACTCTTGTACAGTGTACAAGTTCTCTCTGCCGCTGTGCTAAGCTAGCGATATTGTTAACGGAAACGGAAAGCGGGTAGAGCCACAGATTCTTTACAGGGAAGACTGTCTAGAGGGGCTGTGGTAGAGCCCTAGGACAAACCAAAACATTGGAGACGGAAAGCGACCAAAATATCAAAACAAAAGCACAGCGGACAAATGAGCCCTACAGGCAAATATCAAAACAAAAGCATTGTTTTATGTAATTTTTGATTTCTTCATTTGTCTGTAAATGCCACAGTTTTTCTGGCTTGTTTTTTAAAGACATTTTAATATCGTGTTTCTTGGACAGTCCTTTGGCTTTTAAAACTCTATTCAGGAGTTATTTTCATTTCTTCATTTGTCTGGTTAATTGGGGGGCCCCTAGCAAGTGTGATACCATTTACAGACAAAGGAAGAAATCAAAATGATATCACACCTGCTAGGGGCCCCCCAATTATCCAGCAAATAACTTCTGAATAGAGAGTGGCTTTTAAAATGCCAATGAAGGGTATGTAAACTGTGGACTTGGAGGACTGTCCAAGAAACAGGTTATTAAAATGTCTTTAAAACTGTGGCATTTACAGACAAATGAAGAAATCAAAAATTACATGAAACAATGATTTAATAACAGTAATATTGCTTATATACATAGTATCATGGAAATGTAAAGGAAAGTCAACACTTTATGTAATAACTCGAGTAATTAGCCCCTTTGCATCTTTATTTTTCAATGACAGCCTCTCTGTGATGGCCTTAAATCTGGACATTCATGTTGGCAGTCCATATACTCCATTTTGAAACATTCTTCATTCTTTTTTATTTTACCTTATTCTCATTTTTATTGCTTTTATTACTTCATTGAGACATGCTGCATTTATAAAATCAGAAATGAGCACATATGTCCCCCAAAAACAACATTTTTCCTCGGTTTTAATAGTTGATATGTTATCCTCACACTGTTCTCCCTCAAATGAATGGATTGCAAGTTTTGAAAATGATAGGATTTTGAATTTTATTCACAATTTACCAAAAGTAGATGGGGTTTGTATTTAGGGAAGTGAGTCTGCATGTGAAATGCATATTAAATGCATACAAGACACCTTGAACTATGTAAAAAGGCTGACAGATCAAAGCAGGTGACAGGAGGAGCATTACTCTGGAATGTATGAAAACAATGGAATGTGTTAATCCATTGTGAAAGCATAACTACTGGTAATTGGCAGAGACAAAAACTTCATTTTTGATGGCCCTGGCCCTGGAAACCCAGTTCCAAGGTGAGATTGTCCATCAGGTGTCCATCAGGTGTGTGTGGGCCCAGTTTTGCAATAAATACTCAAAATCCCAGACACCACACCACACAGACAGACAGACCGACAGACTTCACCATGGCTCATCTGTGTGCATGTTGTGCAGCAAAAGTTGAACAGAGACAGGAGGCACTGCAATGCGACTCGTGCGACAGCTGGCAGCATCGTAAGTGCAACTCCGGTATCTCCAGACCAGATTATCACACCTCTGTGGACGCCTCTGTGTGGGCCGCAGCATTTTCATGCCTGTAGGGTTCATTTGTCCGCTGTGCTTTTGTTTTGATGTGGTTTGTCCTACCCGCTTTCCGTTTCCGTTAACAATATTGATAGCTTAGCACAGCGGCGTCATCCGCTTTGTAACAAATAATACGCCTGTTAACAAATAATACCGATAGATACATGATATATGATACAGATACATGATATATGATAAGAATACGTGAAATATAATCAGGGGGGAGTATGGTGGGAGCGTAAGTCTGACCTTGCGGGACTATAAGTCTGATTGATTGAAATTGATTACCGTTTAGCAGGATTCGAACCCGTATCTCTCCGAAAAAGGGAGAAGGTTTGCACAGTGGGCTAACCACTCAACCATTGCACCACACGAGCTGTCAGTAGCCTTAGTCATATTTACATGTAGATGTATGTAGGGTAGTATAAATGAAACATGATCATATCATTACAATCTTAGTCAGTCGCTGCTTTTTAATAAGTAAGGGACATGATTGTGTTGGGGAACATTTCCCTAAGTTGCTGAAGCTGTCATACATACCAGCTTAACTGAAATAAGGCTACGTTTTTGCTGCTTACTGTCGTGGTGTCGTTTCTGTCGTTTATCCGCAACGAATGCATCCGAATACTCTCCGAGCACTTCCGACACATCTGGATACTTTGCAGCACAGATATTCTAAGACGACCAGATATGCCACTCCCTATTAAGGCCCATTGCATTTACGTTGGAAACGCACCAGAGTGGCATATCTGGTCGTCTTGGAATATCTGTGACTTTGCAGTTTCAACGACGGAAGTCCAAACTAACATAGTTCAGACTTACGTTGTATGTAGGTAGTTGGAGAGTTTCGGGAAACAGTCGGAATCTGACTGTTGTGTCGTTTGAACCTACTATGGACAACGGTGGTTAAATGCTAACATCTGTCGCTGTTTGGGAAACGCACCCGTGTTTCTTGGTTGCGCTGTAGAATCACTGTGTTTAAATAATCGGTGTTGTCGGCATCGTAATATCCATGGTTAACTTCTGAAATGTTTTGAAGTTGTAGCGCTTGTCGCGGTCACGCGATCAGACTTCCGGGTCGCGGTGGCTGTTGGGTAGTGTAGTTGGCTTCTGGTTTAGCGTCTTGTCTGTGAAGCGGATGAGTAGATGGTCAACTAAATTGATTTATGGGTTGTTGCTGTTGCTATTTATACTTCAGGTAAATGTTGCTCTTCTGAAATGTTATTTAAACTGCTTTGTTGGTAATATTTATTGTGACATTTCATGTGATGTATTGCTAATATATAGCCTATTGGTTTATTCTAAAATTACTGATTTCTTGCTGTGAAGTATTTGGTGTGGATACCAAACAATTAATTTGTATTTGTATTTTCGCTCAATGCTATAGCACGCTCACTGTGCTATGTTTAATGTGTTGATGCAATGCAATGATGTTTGGTATTCTATTGATGTAATGTGTACATGAATATTCATATATTGGCATTTGTAAATTAACTTTAACAATGTTCTCTGGATGTATCTATCAAAATGGCAGTTTACATTGCAATCCTTTTATGTGTCTTATAGGTTTATAACCTAATTTGTGGACTAATTTGTGGACTGTTTGTGAACTATTACTCCTAACGGTGTAACAATTGTGGGTGATTTTTGTTGTTTTGTTGTCGAGGTGTTGAATGCAGTCTTCCATTCATCGCCCTCCCGGATATGCACTAGCTGGTAGGCATTCCTGAGATCCAACTTAGTAAAGACGGTATCTCCCTGGAGCAACTCAAATGCACAGAAGAGCAGAGGCAGGGGATACCGGTTCTTCACTGTGATGTCGTTGAGTCCCCGGTAATAAATGCAGGGACGAAGGGTGCCTGCTGTGCTTACCGCACAGCATCATAAAAACTGGGGCTGTGATACGAGTGACTGTGCTGAGTATGTGTCCATCCAGCGTATGAGCAAGAACGGTCATAGAGCTCAACCGGACTTTTAACGGGAGCTCCAGTGGCAGCAGAGGTGGTCACTTGGGCAGAAAACCCGGGGACTGGACTGCCAGGCTGACCGGCTGGAAGCAGGTGCTCCAAACTTTAACCTGCTCTTTTATTTTGCAATGGACCTGAGTGATTTGGGCGCTGGTGGGGTCCTGTTTCAGGAAGGTAAGGAAGGTCAGACCATCCTTTAGGTTTTTTTCTAATGCAAGTTTAACCACTACCAACATGCTTACTCCACCATTAAAAAGGAAGTGCTTGCGCTTTAAAGTCTATGAATTCTACCTCAGTCACTGTCAACATGGCGAACGTGGAAGAAGAACTGTACTTCTTTTTGGAGTGTAAACACGCTTGAACTTTCATCAGAAAGATGATGCCATTGTAAACAGATTTGGGTCCACCTCTGTGTTTTAATTGATAATGAGTGCGTTCACATGGACAAGTCGAAACCACTTGGAAGTGGTTTGGGATCGTACCAGCTTCATGTGAACGTGTATTGGTTTGGTTTGGAATTGGTTTTCGTTATCCAGTTGCGACACCAGGCCTGGGCTCTTTCGAAACCACTTCGACTGCCATGTGAACGGGCATCGGATTGATTTTCCGGTATTGCGCATGTATCAACGAAATAAAAAACGCAGTTTGTTCCTTCATACGGACTTTCTAACACAGCAGAATGCACAACACGTACGCGAATGCGTCAAACTCCTGGAACACCATGTTTGTATGCCGCCAGAAAGTTTGTTTATTGTCTTTATTTAGTAGGAACAGTGCAGAGCCCATAGAAGATGTGCCAGAGTATTACGTTTTTGTTTAGACCACCTTATTGTTTAAGTGGGTAATAATATCAGGTGAAAGGAGGAGGCTATGTAAATACATTTGCACTGACTGACTTGTAAGATTTTCTTTAGCCACTGTTTTGCAACGTGGAATAACCGGAATGAGAGGTGAAAACTTCAGTCTCCTCTACCTGTCGTCTGTATGCACTGTAGGCATATGTGTGCAGTGCTGTAGTCGCTGTTGCGTATATGATAAGATACATCTTACCTTCGTAGCAGCTTTGTTGTGGGCAAATGTTTACTCGTGTTATGTCCATTATTTTAGTTATGTGTCGTTAGTCGCGTTATGTCCAATATTGTAGCAGCTAGCATTGTAAATCTTATCAGCCTGGGTCGTCATGGCTGGGCACGGCACGGTTTGACCGATATCTTTGGCATTTTTTGCCCAAACAACACGAAACTTGGTACTGCACACACTGGTAACATTATGATGACGCCGTCCAAATTTGAGATCAAGCGGATGAGTGGTTCAAGAGTTATGCGTGGAAGAGACGTTCCTTGTATTAAAAGATAATAATAGAAAGATAGAATTTGACTACAGCGCCCCCACCTAGCGTAGCGAAAAGGGCCGGAACTCTCGCCGAATCCGCTTAGACGAACTGCATGTGAACAGGGACTTGGGGGACAGACCACCCGTTGTGAACCAATCCCAAACCAAACCAATCCCACCATGTGAACGCAGTGAATGATCACATACTCAAATGACATAACTTGTAAGTAACTGGTCTTCTTTTTGAACTTGTGGATTTTTCACCTGTCATCCATTCTTACGTTCTGGCCTTACATACTGTAAGGGAAACCAGGAGCTATATTACATTACATTACACTCAGCTGACACTTTTATCCAAAGCAACTTAGAGTTATTTAGGTACAAGGTATTGGTTACTGTCTCTGGAGCAATTAGGGTTAGGTGTCTTGTTCATTAACTGATCAGTTTTAGTCTATCAACTCCAACTATCACTCCAACTCAAACCTTGACACGTCTGCGTCTGTGTCTTCAGATGCAGATATATAGCTCTTGGTTTCCCTAGAACTTAATAAGCCTGATGAAAGTTGAAGCGTCTTTACACTCCAAAAAGAAGTACAATTGCTTACAACTCACTCTTTTGACTAATGGGAATCTTCGGTCAGATATATACTGTTCTTTTAGCATTGTGAGAGGAAGGGTTTTGTATCGGGTTTTGTTTTTTTGTTTATGGGAGTGTGTATGTCCTAGGTGTGTACATTTTTTTCACATGAATTAAGACTTGATTGCCTATCAAATTAACTTCATAGACACATCAAGTGTGGAGACAGACATGAGTAGCCACTCAGAGACCCCCAAGTAGGTTCCAGAGGAGTGGAGACGGAAGTACGTTTTATTAAGTTTTGTTTCCTCAAAACATGATTCCATGATTCCAAAATGATGTGTATTATATACAATAATAATATAACAATACTTTAACAACAACCGATATAATTAGTAACAACTGCTAAAAGTTTTCCTTCAACCATTAAATGGCCTTTTTTTCTCTTTTCTTTAATCATCTTCAACCAAATCTGTCCGTGGTGCAAACCTTGCTACAAACAAGCACTACATCAATTTAATAAAGGGGGCTCTATGAAAAAGGCTTTCCAAAAGGTTGACATCGACCGAAACACCATATCCCGGACTGCACCAATTGCGGAGCTGGCCATTGTGGCACCTGAGGCCTTCCGGACCCTTGCGCCGTGAGATGCGAAACGGAAGAAGTTATTCTTCTTTTACAGAGCGATGCAGAGCAATTTCAGTGGAAATAAAAGAGAAAATTGGACTCCACTGGCGAGCTGCTCCCAATCTGTTTTTAAGTTTCACACTGTAAAACGTTTTAAGATCGTTAAACTTGCAAATGAAAGTCCCCCTGTTGCCTTAAATACATGTCAACTCAACTTCAGGTTTATCTTTGTTTTTAACTCAGATATGAACTCAACTTGAAGTTTATCTTTGTTTTAACTTCAGTTGGAGGGTCTGAGTTGAGACAAAGATAAACCTCAAGTTGAGTTAACATGCATTTTTAAGGCAACAGGTGGACTTACATTTGCAAGTTTAATGATCTCGAAACGTTTTACAGTGCAGTTCAGTTAAGTGTATTTCAGGTGGTTTGGTGTGGTTGGGGGGACATTGCTATGGGTGACTTATTATTTGGATTCATTGTTTATTTATTAATTATTATTAATAACCTCATTATTAACATTTTCTGCCTCATATTGTCTTTCATTCACTTTTTAATATATGATAGGAAACCCCACTTTACTTCCTGTTTGTAATGATGCCCTATGAATTTTTATGAGTAATTATAAGTTAATCTCACTTTACCTAGCCTATGCAATGGGCACTTGTACACAACTATGTATACATAATTATGTCAACTTATGTCAATAATTATAAAGCCTTATGAATGCATTATAATGCTTTATGAATGTGTTTATAGCGTCTTATAAATAGTGAGTTCATAGAAAGTGTTACCGGGTTTACAGCACAGCTTAGCCAGACCAATGGTCGCAGAGCATTGACAAGTCGCGATAGCTAGGCTAATGTCTAATGTGCAGACATGGGACCAAGTCACACATATGCAAGTCTCAAGTATTTTTTCTTGGGCAAGTCAAGTCAAGTCAAGTCGCAGGCTATGTCGAGTCAAGTCAAGTCGAGTCATGTAATTGGTCAAGTCAAGTCCAAGTCAAGTCACCTTTGCCGTATTTTAATTTTAGTTGCAGAATATGATCTTCATAAAGTGAAAGGCAATATGAGAAAGTTTAAGTAATCACCACTGGATAATGTGCCCCAGCCTGTTGTAAAATATTTGTATTGTAAATACTCATATTCAGTAAAACACATCTTAGATTCCAACAAAATAGTGATAACAATTTTGTTATTTATTACAGCACACTCTCACATGCTTTCTGTAACAGCTAAAACAAATAGCTTAATATTAAACTTTACACATTACATTTCTCCACACACACGTCATGGCCACCCTCCAATTGGTTTTCTTTTGGGGCTGTCCTGAAATGTCTGATGACGTAGTGCTTGCAGTATCAGTAACATTGCAGATGTTGCATGTCGCTCCTCTTTTATTTGGTGTTGTCTGATAGTCTTTGAATCCAAAATGTATAATTTTCGGGATGGTGTTGGTCTGAGAGCTCTCCATCTCTCCAGCTGATAATAATAATAATAATAATACAAGTTTTGTATAGCGCTTTTCATGGTACTCAAAGACGCTTTACATACATAAACATAAACACACATACACACACAAAATACAGAAAAAAATGAGAGGGTGATCAGTGGTGGTGGTGGAGGGGGGGGGGGTGGTCATGTGTCGTATGCAATTTTGAACAGGTGGGTCTTGAGGTGGCATTTGAAAGAAAGTAGTGTGTCAGAGTTGCGGATGGCCAGGGGGAGGGAGTTCCAGAGGGTGGGGGCAGCAATGGTGAAAGCCCTGTCGCCAATTGTCCGGTATTTGGTTGTGGTGATAGGGGTGAGGAGATTTGCATCAGCAGAGCGTAGTCGGTGGGTGGGGGAGTGTCGGTGGAGGAGGTCTGTCAAGTATACGGGTGCAAGGTTGTTGAGGGCCTTGTAAGTGATGAGGAGGATTTTGAAGTGTATGCGTTGTTTTATGGGGAGCCAGTGAAGTCGGTGGAGGACAGGTGTGATGTGCTCTCTGGAAGGGGTGCGGGTGAGCAGTCGGGCAGCAGAGTTTTGGACGTATTGAAGTTTTTGAAGAGCAGTGGAGGGGAGGCCATATAGGATGCTGTTACAGTAGTCGAGTCTGGAGGTGATGAAGGCGTGGATCAGTGTCTCAGCAGCTGTGGAGGAAAGAGTGGGTCGAAGACGTGCAATGTTGCGGAGGTGGAAAAAGGATATCTTGGTTATGTGGTTGATGTGTGATTTGAAGGAAAGTGTAGGGTCCATGTATATACCAAGATTTTTTACGAGGGGGGAGGGAGTGACAGAATGACCATCAACACAGAGCGTGAGATTTTGACAGGTGGCAATGGTGGTTTTTAGGCCAAAAACGATGATTTCAGTTTTATTGCTGTTTAGTTTGAGGAAGTTGTGGTTCATCCAGGTTTTGATATCTGTAAGGCAGTCGGTGATAGTGGCGAGGATGGTGGGACAGATGGTTTTGGAGGTGATGTATAGCTGGGTATCATCGGCATAGCAGTGGAATTTGAGTCCATGGTGGCGGATAATGTGACCAAGTGGAAGTATGTACAGAATGAAGAGTAGGGGGCCCAGGACTGAACCTTGGGGAACTCCGTGTATGACGGGGGTGGTGTGGGATTTGTGATGATGGTTGATGGTGATGTAGTGGGATCTGTCAGACAGGTAGGATTTAAACCAGGAAAGGGCTGTGTTGATGATGCCAATGGATTCCAGGCGGTTGAGAAGGATGGTGTGGTTTACAGTGTCAAAGGCAGCGCTGAGGTCGAGAAGGAGGAGGATGGTGAGGGAGCCAGAGTCAGAGGAGAGTAAGATATCGTTGGTGACTTTGAGGAGTGCTGTTTCAGTGCTGTGGTGGGTACGGAAACCGGATGGGAAGATTTCGTATAGATTGTTGGTGTGAAGGTGGGTCTTTAGTTGAGTGGCGATGGCTCTTTCGAGGATTTTAGACAGGAATGTGAGGTTGGAGATGGGTCTGAAATTGTTGGGGTCGTCAGGGTCAAGGCCGGGTTTTTTGAGGAGAGGAGTGATGGCTGCGAGTTTGAGAGGAAGGGGTACTGCGCCAGAGGTGAGGGAGGAGTTTATGATGTCCATGATTAGTGGGGAAAGGGGTGTGAGGCAGGCTATGACAAGTTGAGATGGCATTGGGTCCAGGGGAGAGGTGGATGACTTCATTGTGGTGATGATCTTGGAGAGGTCTGCAGAGGTTATGGGAGTGAATGTAGACAGCTGGTGGTCGGTGGATGAGAGGAGTGTGGGCTCTGATGGTAGGGAACTGGCAGGGGATGATGCAAGCTGGTTGTGGATTCTTTCAATTTTTGAATTAAAAAATGACATAAGGCTGTCGCATTTCTGTGGGGTGAATGAGGAGGAGATGTTGTGCGGTTTGAGGAGTTTGTTAATGGTAGAGAACAGGGAGCGTGGGTTGGATGAGCCGGAGTGAATAATGCCAGAAAAGTAAGTGGTGCGTGCTTGGTTGAGAGCTGTTTTGTAAAGTTGCATATGGTCGTTGTAGATGAGGGAATGTACGGTGAGGCCAGTTTTTTTGTGAAGTCGTTAAAGTTGCCGGAGTTTTTTCTTGAGGTTGTGGAGTTCCGGGGTGAACCAGGGTGCAGAGTGAGTAAAGGTGATTGTTTTGGTCTTGAGGGGTGCCAGTGCATTGAGGGAGGAGGAGAGCGTGTTGTTGTAGGTGTTGACCAGGTCCAAGGGTGTTGGCTGTTCATGGGGGGTGAGACAGGAAAGGGTGTTTGCTATGCATGTGGAGAGTGAGTCCGGACAGATTGATTTGAGGTTTCGGAAAGTGATCTTGCGGGCATGCTTTGTTTTGGGGGTGGGAGTGTCAATGTGAAATGTAATGGCGAGGTGGTCAGATATGGGGAGATCAGTACTGGAAATATTATGGATGTGGAGGCCCAGGTCTAGAATGTGGCCACGGTTATGGGTGGGGAAGTTGATATGTTGGGTAAAACCAGAGCAGCTGAGGAGGTCAAGGAAGTCCATTGCATGTTTACAGTCCGGGGAGTCGATGTGTAGATTAAAATCGCCAAGAAGCAGAAGAGATGGAGAGATTGAAAAAAGTGTGGTGATGAATTCAGAGAGGTCGGAAAGGAAAGATGGGTTGGGCTTGGGGGGGCGGTAGATGATAGCAGTGATGAGGGGTTTCAAACCAGGGAATTTAAAAGCCAGATGTTCAAATGATGGGGCAGAGGGGACTGACAGTGCACGGGGATGAAGATGTTGGTTGAAGATTGCAGCTATGCCGCCCCCTCTGCCTTCGGTACGTGGATTGTCCAAATAAGAGTATCCTGAAGGGGTGGTTTGGTTTAGAGTGAAATAGTCCAGGGGTTTTTGCCACGTTTCAGTCAGGCAAAGCAGGTCGAGTTTGTTGTCTGTAATGAATTCGTTTAGGAAGAGGCTTTTATTGTTGAGGGATCTGGTATTGAAGAGGGCGAAATTCAGCTGCATTTGTTTTGAAGTTGGTGGGGGGGAGGTTGGTATGTTCCGGAGATTGAAAAAGTTCACGGGGGGTGTGTTCGGATGACGTGCGTTGTTGTGGTGACGTATGGAGGAAGTGTGGAAGCCGGTGTGAGTGCAGCGGTCAGACCAAAGTGCTGTGATAGAGTTTGTTGTGCTTGAAGTGTATGTGAATTTTCTGTGTGATCCTCGGTGAATGTAGCGTGGTCGGCGAAGTATTCCAGAGTTTCGTAGAGCAGTGATGAGTTCGACAGAAGGAGGAAGTTTGTGGATAAGCTGACGGAGTTCTGTTGGCGTGTAGCGGTGAAGAGCCATGGCGGACGTCGGAGAGATGAGCAGGGTTGTTGACAGTAGTGGTGGAGGGCAGGAAAAAAGTTGCAGGAGAAGGAGCAAAGTCACTGTGGAGGATGTGGAACGCAGTCGGCTTGTATAATCCATGAGTAGGACGCTGGGGGTGGTAGTTGGCTAGCCAGCTGGCTAGCCGGCTAGCCCACTGGAGAAGTTGTTTGGTTGGTTGGCTAGGCTAGCCAGCTCGAGCCGAGGGCTGACCACACCGGGCAGCTAGTAGACAGTCCGGATCTCTACCCTCGGCGAGCGGTGGTGGAAGAGGAAGCGGAGGTCGTCTACCTCAATGAAAGACGATGTTGTCTCTGGTGGTGGCGGTGGCGGCAGGGGTGGTGGATCTCAGCCGAGGTTAGCAGTCCCAGCCAGCGAGGGCTAACTGCACCAGGGAAGATGGTAGTCGTCCCGGATCTCTAACCTCAGCGAGCAGGGGTGGAGGATGGTGAGCCTTGGTGTTCTCTGGCGGTGATGGAGGTCGTGGACGGACGCCGAGGTTGGCGGAGATGGATAGCCGTCCAGATGTTTCCCTCCAGCCAGGTGATGTTCACAGCTCCGATGCCAGGTCCTACAACACCCCGGTAAGTCCCCAGCCAGCACACACACACAGAGATGGCAGGTAGATGCGTTGATTGTGGTCGTTGGATAGCAGAGTTTGGAAGGGTAAGGGTAAGAGCAGGTACGAGCAGCGAGAAGCGGCAGCCAAGTGCGCCAGCGTCCTCACGCATGCTCTGTGAATGCTCTGTGCATGCGTGCGTGCCTGCATGAGTTAAGTGATCACTCACTTAACTCATGCAGGCACGTCGCGTTGGGAGTAAGTGGGGGTGCCAGGTTTGCTGATATGCAGCAGGTCAGGAGCACCCGCGCACAATTAAGCAATATCGATCTAATAATTTATTTGTTCATTTTTTTTAAACAAGACATGTTTTAACAAGACACGTTTTTGTCATGTGCAGGGGCGTCACAGCATTTTTAAAAGTGGGGGGGTTCTAGTGTTAGTGTGAGCATCGTACCATAGCCACTTTTGGCCTATGCTTTGGTCTAAAAAGCTAATGAAATATAGGTGAGTTTCTTCACTACAAATAAGTTTGTGTCTATGTACATAAAAAATATGCATTATAGCACACTGTGCTTTAACCCAAGAGAAATAACATACCATGCAATTAAGATATTATTTAATTATTTTTTATTAAAGAATGTGGCAACATGTTGGGAAATAAAGATTTCAACTTGAACAGCAAGAACAGC
Source organism: Setipinna tenuifilis (assembly GCA_030347295.1). NCBI lineage: Eukaryota > Metazoa > Chordata > Actinopteri > Clupeiformes > Engraulidae > Setipinna > Setipinna tenuifilis. Next base: position 31,274,828 of record CM059280.1, read on the forward strand.
AAGAACTTTCCCTTTACTGATATCTTCTCTTCTTTAGTGTCCTCTCTTTTTCTTTTCTGAAGTCCTCCTCTCTCATGCCCTCCTTTCTTTCTTTCTTTCTTTCTTTTCCCATGTCCTCCTCTCTTTCTCTTTTCTCATGTCCGGCTCTTTCTCTTTCCTCATGGCCTCCTCTTTCACTTTTCTGAAGTCCTCCTCTCTTTATTTCTTTTCTCATGCCCTCCTTTCTTTCTTTCTTTCTTTCTTTTTCTTTTCCCATGTCCTCCTCTCTCTCTTTTTTCATGTCCTCCTCTTTTTCTTTTCTGAAGTCCTCCTCTCTCATGTCCTTCTTTCTTTCTTTCTTTCTTTCTTTCTTTCTTTTCCCATGTCCTCCTCTCTTTCCTCATGGCCTCCTCTTTCACTTTTCTGAAGTCCTCCTCTTTTTCTTTCTTTTCTCATGCCCTCCTTTCTTTCTTTTCCCATGTCCTCCTCTCTTTCTCTTTCCTCATGTCCTCATCTTTCGCTTTTCTCATGGTCTCCCTTTTTTTTCTTTTCTCATGCTTTCTCCTCATCTTGTTTCTCTTCTTTCATGCTCTCTCTCCTTTCATCGTGTGTTCTCTCTTTCATGTTTTCTTCTATTTTAGTTTTTATTAAAGAATGTGGCAACCTGTTGGGAAACAAAGCTTCTGAACTTCTACTATTACTCTACTATTATTTCTCTGAACTTCTACTATTCTACTCTACTTCTACTCTAAACCTCTACTATTATCTCTCTCTTCTTTAGTGTCCTCTCTTTTTCTTTTCTCATGTTTTCTCCTTATTTTGTTTCCCTCCTCTCATGTTCTCTCTTTTCTTCATGTTTTCCTCCTCTTCTTATGTTCTTGTGTCCCTACTCACCTCTCATGTTCTTTTCATTTTCACTACTCAAATTGCATATTCTGTTCAAAACACCCAAAAGTGGCCTTCCTACTCTCTTTACATGAAATAAATTCCTTTGCGATTACTCTCCTGTCCACCATGTCAAGCTTTTCCTTATGGATATGACAGACTGCTACACTGTTCAAACGTGGTTGTGACATAGTACTTCTTAACCAGGTCTTCAGCCTCCGTAGGCCACTGAATGCTCTTTCTGCTTCAGCTGAGGACACTGGGACTACAATGAGCAGTCTCACAAGTGTTTCGACTTGTTCAAAGAGGCCACGGACCTCTGGGCACATACCCTGAAGAATGCCAATGACATCACTGCTACACTGGAACGTGTACTTGGTTCTGAACATTGGCAGTTGAATATTTAGGCTTTCTGGGTTCAGCTCTGGGTACTTTTTCACAGTGTCATGCATCTTTCCAGTCAAGAGGACATTCTCCAAATTTCGGATCATTTTCAGTCCTTCCTGTTCAAATCTCTCTTTAATCTGAACATCCACCACATCAAGAACTTTGTAGTACTCAGCTCTGTAGTACTCAAAGGGGGTTGCATACACATGTGCAGGAGCAGAGCCGGTGAAGTGCTGAGGTGGTCTGTGGTGACGTGGAGATTAAATTGGTGTTAAACCAAGACTTTCGCACATCTGTGATTTGCTGTGAACAGTTTGGAAACTGTCTGAGTTTCTTTTTTTGGCAAAGGTTTCTTTGACACAGGTGACTGCAGAGAGCATGCCATCTATTGTCTGTGTTCTTCGCTGGAGGGAAACATTGAGATTCTCCAACTCTTCTGTTGTCTCTAGGGCAAGCAAAAGCCCAAGGACAACATTTCCCTGCAGAAATCGGTCATATAAGCCCTGTGCCCTGCCTGCTGCATCTGAACCCGTTGCCATCTCACTCAACGCATACAATACATGCTCATACTGGTTCAGCACAGCATGTATGGCACTTGTGCGAACAGTCCATCTAGTGGGACAAAGAGGTCTTATCGCCTGCTGTGGCCTATCTTCTGTTTTTGAGATCCCCTTGAAGAGATCCTTCAGTTTGCCTGACTGGCCGAAGAAGACACCCAACACCCAACCCAACCCAGACACCCAACCCATTCCATGGCATTGCGAACAACTGCTGAGGCTACACAGGCTTGCTGAGTGATGAGATTTACACAATGTGCACCACAGTGCACATATGGCGCAACTGGCTGCTCATGTTGAATGACTGCTTGTGCCCCTGAGTATTTCCCCGCCATGTTCGCTGCTCCATCATAGGCTTGGCCTCTTAAATTGGTAATTGGCAAATTGAAGCGAAGCAGCACATCCTTAATTACTTTTGCTAAATGTTCTCCTGTTGTCTGTGACACCTCATAGAGGCCAATAAAATCTTCATGTACAACCAAGTCGTGGTCCACATATCTTAAGCATAAGGCCTGCTGCTCTTTTCCTGACTGATCTCTTGTGCCATCCATCATTATGGAGAACTGTGCGTGCGGAACTGATCGAACCTTGTTACAAATTTCCCTGACAATGGAGGTGCTGATCAAGTTCAGGAACTCAACATCTACCTCCTCATCTTCATTTCTTCTGTTCTCTACCTCTTCTCCTGTGTCATGTCCCTCTCCTTCTCTCATGCTGCTCTCCCCTTCTTTTATGCTCTCCTCTTCTTCTCTCCTATTCTCTAAAACCTCTCTCCTATTATCTTCCTCATCTTCTCCATGCTCTCCTCTGTCCTGACTCCTGGAATGCCCTTCCTCATCCTACATAAAGAACACAATATTACTATGCCTGATAATGGCGGTGTTGAAATATTTGATATAAACTTAGCACAAACTTCCACACACTTGAATTTGCTTAAAATAAAATCCCTTTTCTGATGCTCTTTTTATTAATTATTTAACATATTTTTAGCATGTATTGTTTTTCATTGTATTTCAATGGCTTTATTCAATACAGGAATGCATTGATGTAAGAAGAAATAGCTTTAGGTTATGTAAATGAACATCTACATGATGTTTATGCAATTGATGTATTAATATATTCAATACAATCTATAAACATGCATTCATGGATTGAACAAGATTTCTGTTTACCTCCTGTCACATAACACTCACATGACAACTTGACTTGAAAAAGAAATCAATCTTCTGCTGCCTCTTCCTTTTTGACATCCCTACCAAAAAGAATAATGTTGAATATCAAAATTAGTAAAATTGTTAGTTGGCCTATCAACTTGGCTGGCCTGCTTGAGAGCTGACCACAAAGAAAAATATAGTTTAATTATCCTATTTACAGATTTTTTCCCCCACGTGAACTCATTCAGTGCCTCAGCCCCCGTCATAGAATATTTCTCAATATTTTGCATTATTACTTTTTTTTAATATTGGCCAACTTATTGTAATCATACTATGAACACATCACTACACCACATCTTTGCATTCCTGTTTTAGTGCTGTATATAACGCAATATTTATGATTTAGAAGGCATCAGGATACACTGTGGGAGAGGCTCTAATAATAATCATGGGACTTTAACCAGAGATCTCCGCTTTTACCATGCAAGCTGTCAGTAAGTCTGTTGTGAAAAGTGGCAACGTGATTGGTTTAGAATGTTCACGTGACGTATCCTAACGTGACATGTCTTTCTAGGAGTAGGTCCGTCTTCATAGCATTTTCAGAGGAGAACCTTTAATGTCACATTCATTCATTCTCGATCTTGTTGTTCAGAGACCAGTTTATTAAATAATTACTTCAGAATGTGAGATTGATCAGCACAGCAGGTCGGGCTGCCTGCTGCTGCTGTTAGTTTAACCGTTAGCGATACAAAGCAACTTTGGCCGCTGCCTAGTACTGTAGTAGCCAGCCACCACGGTTGTCTGCTAGTCACGTATGTTACTTCGTTAGCGATAGCTTACAAAGCAACTTTGGCCGGTGCCTAGTACTAGCCACCACGGTTGTCTGCTAGTCACATATGTAAGGCTACTTGACCGTATTTCTTACATTTCATTCAAAGGCTCATGATTGTAACAGGGAGGGGGAAGCACTGAATGAGTGAATAACCATTTACTACCATTTCCTAATTTCCTACCTCTGTTCTTCAGTGAAGTCCGCAGCACTGCAGCGGCGAATGACTTGCAGTTTCAAAACAGTGTTTACTTTCCCGGGCGGGTGGGGCTGCTGGCCTTGGTCAAATGTGATTGGCTGGACAGTTGTCAATCAGTCTAACTGGGCCAATGGGGTACGAAAGTATGGGATTGAGGTGCGCTTCGTTTCTGTACGCTGGTAAAATATGAAGGTGGCCAAACTTTAAATCATAACCACAAACCATAAAGTGGGGGGTATGAAATCGCCTTATTGTAAAAGTGGGGGTGTTGCAACACCCCCATCCCCCACGGATGTGACGCCCCTGGTCATGTGACTTGACAAGTCACATGACAAAAGTCAAGTCAAGTCGCAGGTCAGGAAAAGCAAGTCAAAGTCAAGTCAAGTCTTTTTTTAATATTGATCAAGTAAGTCACAAGTCACAAATCTGGCGACTCGAGTCGGACTCAAGTCAAGTCATGGACTCGAGTCCCCCCATCTCTGCTAATGTGATGGAGCCTTGTAGGTGCAATTGGTACTCCTCGCGTGGAGCTCCACAAATAAATGTAGCCAATCCTCGCACCGGGGCAACATAAATAAATATAGGTAAAACCAATTTGTGTGCCAAACTAAAATGTAGATGCAACCACTCCACGCAGGGCACCAGTTAATTAATGTGGGTTAATTGGTCTTAATTGATCAACCTCATTAAAATCAGTCTCATATCAGTCTCATAAAATATTAACCATCAACTATAATGCTTAATAATAAATACTTAATTCATGGCAAATATCTGTTAATGGAGGCAAGTGAAAATCTTTCTTGGCAGTGGTTCTCAGAGTATTGTAGCAAGAACAAACACAGTTCATTACAAAGGTATAGTTTATTAACTAATGAACTACAGATGTAAACTAATCCTACAGGTTGTGCTGGTGTGTGTGTGTATGCAAGACAATAGGGTAGTGTGTGTGTGTGTATGTGCAAAAGAGAGAGAGAGAAGAGGGGAAATTGGGGGGGTCCCCAGTTGGATGACCAAATGGTCAATGGAATATTTAAGGGGTATTAGCATTCTTTTTGACCAGGTAAGATAAGAGTTAGTAAGAGAGGGAGAGGAAGAGAGAGAGAGCATGCATGATCTACCAAAGTAGCAAATAAAAGAACATAACAGATGGTCACTCAAAGTCTACATGAAAACAATGTGTATGTTTACATCAGACATAAGTTTAACACTTTCTTGCTGTGCTAAGTAATATTCTAACTGTGCCCAAGTGTTCACGTGAAGGTTGCTTTCTGTTTCCTTTAATTGAGTTGCTTGAATTCATTGGTTGTTGGTTGGGGAATTCAGGAGAGTCCAGTTGAGGTTACGTCGTCTCTGTTCCTTGGACGATCTGTGGTGATCCTATGAATGAAGAGTCCTTTTAGACTTGGTTCATGAAAGTTCTCTCTCAGCCTGTAGCTGGGAATCAACTTCTCGATTAAGAGGTTTCCTGCTGGGGTTTGTCACGTATAGACATTTATAGAAACTGTATTTCCTCAGCGTCTAGCTGGAAATCCTGTGGATTAGAAGTAGTCTGTTCCATTCAAATTCAGCAAAATGTTGCTTGTGCAGCAGGTAGACTAGGGTAATCCACTCACCCTGTTTGTGGCTATATAACTGAGAAAGGGAAGCTGGTCACCTTTCCAGTAAACTTGACGTACTCGAGATAAATTACTTTGTGACCCTGTGCAAAGGCCATTCTTTGTCTATTTAGCTGTGAATGTTGACGAAGTTCCTCGGTTGCCTCCTTGTCTCCTTGGCCTGCAGGGCAAAGAGTGTGTGTCTCTTTAGGTCCATGTGATCCGGTGACCAACAGGACAGAGAAAGTGTCTCTCTTTACACCTGAGTGTCCCAAAGGTCCACACGACAGAGAGGCCGAGCAATAGCCCACCAGTGGTTTTAAAGGTTGTGAAATGTGAGAAGGGTTTATCACCTGAGGTGTGGCTAAGGAAGAAGAATCATGGGAAGTGTAGTACTTGTGTGATTGTACCTACAGCCTTGTTCTTCAAGGTTATAACATTACCATGTCACAAGGCAGGGACCAGTAGACAGACAGAGGCGGACCCGAAGTGTAAGTGCCAAACAGAATGTTTTTATTGAGGGATAGGGGAATGGGACTAAGTCCGGAACCCCAGAGGGGACTTGTTGAAGTTGGGCCGAGTGGGGCTCCAACCCACAACTCCGGGGGTGGTAGGAGACTGCTCCACCGCCCGTGCTGGCGGCCGTGGAGGTAATCCGGAGTCCTGGAGGGGACTCGGTGACACTGGGCACAGCGGGGATCGAACCCGCGACTCCGGGGGTGGTAAGCAGCTGCCTTACCGCCTGAGCCAGTGATGGCAGGGTTGCCGGGGGCAAACCAGATCGGGAGTCGAGGGCAGCAGACAAGGCGTAGTCGGAGAGCCGGTCCTGTGTCAAAGCCGTGGGCAGAAGAGGAGGCGTTGCCGTGGGGAGGTCCGGAGGAGCACAGGGAAACTGGGGACACACGAACAGACAAGACCGGGAAAAGAAAACACGAGCAAGACACGAAAACGAAACTGACACGAAAAACAGAAAGATGAACACGGACAGGAAAACTGGGAACTGGGAGCTAAAAAGCAAACGCGAACAAGAGACAAAACCGAGACTGAAACCGAACAAGGAAACTAGAACTAGACACGAACAAGAACAAGAAACTAGGAGACAAGAGAGTCAGGAGTCACAACACTTTCCACAGCAAAGAACCTTGGTAAGACGACGAACTGACAAAGGAGAACTGAAACAAGGGAGTATAATAATAGTGCCGTGCAGGTGACCATAATCATTGAGTGAGGGTTTAAACAAGGAAGTGCAGGTGAGGTGCGTTACGCTTAGACACGGACAAGGGAAACACAGGTGAGGAGGACAATTAAGTGAGTGCGGAGAAACAGGGAAACAAGTGCGTGATTAGATTTAATTTAAGGACCGTGTTGGGGGAAGCGGTGGAAAGCGTGAATATAGTGTGATCAAGACAGGGAATCGTGACATACCATTAAGCACATTCGTGTTCGACAATGTGGTTGCTGACGTTCTGTCTCTGAGTTTGATTTACTGTTACCAATAAATTGTTGGGTGTTTTGTTGTCATGGTGCTCATTGTCACTAATGTATGTCCTTTTGGCCCACTGTGACCTGCTAGTACACCACCGTCTTAGATAAGTATTGTCTATGCATACATTTTCAATATTGTGTACTAGTTAGTTTTACTATTGTATAAAAGTTAATAACACTGCTTTACTGTCCAATTTATTTTCTTTAAGGGTGGGGGTGTTAAGTGGCCTTGCAGAAGCGTCAGCCAATTGCCCTAATACTGTGCTCTCCCTGTCTGCTGTGATAATGATTGTGTTCAGATGTGTCTACCTATTGAGCGCGGGCTGGATGGATCAGGCTGAGTGGGCAATGAGTGCACTGGCATTTTTGCGGCTACCATTCCACTACTACCTTTTTTACCACTTTTAAATTTTGTATTTTGTATTTTTGGGTGGGGGCAGGAAGGTGTTTTCTTTTCTTTTCTCTTTTTTGAGCACTTAGAGTAGGCAAGCAAACAGCGCAGCAGGTCAGCCCTGCAGAAGATGCATGTTTTTTTTTCTTTATATATACAAACTCTCCTCAAAACAGAAACACCAACATCAAAATGAAATCACAACGGAGGAGTTAAACACCACACCAATGAAAAGCACAACGTTCAGATGCATATACAGTTTTTCTCAGTCGCTTTGGTACTGTTCTCACAACACTATTAACATTTGCGCAGCATTTAGTGCATTTCTCAAAATAGTTAGTGCAAACTGCAAAACCTAGTGGATAAGCTGCAAAAGCACGTCACTTGCTCAAAATGGATAGTCAATTCCTCAAAAGCAAGTATTCATGTCAATGAAACTGCCAGTGTCATCAAAATGAGAAGTCTTGACATCATGTTTATGAACAAGATAGTCAAATGGCTTTGTCATGTTTTCATTATGACAATTACTTCTCTTAGTGTTTTCCAATGCAGGAAAAAAAGGTTAGAACTCATTGACACTACCTGAAAATGCTCAAGACAGCACTATACACTACCTGTACAGCCATTTTACGTAAAACTACAGTAAACAGTACACGTTGCTGTAGGTAGGGGAGTGAGTACAAGACACTGAATACGCACATTTCCCATTTTTACTGTATATGCTCTTTGCAATTCTACAGCATTGTGCAAAAGAAAAATACACTACAGTCACTTATTTAGAACAAACATAAGAAACACCCTTTTGGTAGAGCTGTGCACAAATGTGAACAACATACGTAACAGTGCATATTGTAACTGAAAATAGGTAAATCATTCTGGCACATGCAGACGTTCCTGTCTGTCTAGCCATATATTTTCATCTACATCACAACGGATATCATCCCTTGCAATGCAGCGAGAAAAGTGTCTCCTGGAGTGGTAAATCCACCGTCTGCAGACCATTTACAGTGCTGAACATTAGAGTATACATACAAGACATGTTTTACCTGTACATACTGGTGACGGTTGAACTAATAGTTATGAGAATTTACATTCTGATCTGAGAAAAGCACCAACGCAACTGAGAAAAGCTGTAATACTTCACACACCTCCTTGTGAGTAAAAGCTTAAGTTCACCTGAGAGCAACTGTTCAATTTAGGAGACATTTCCAGCAAAAAAAATGATAAAGAAAGGTATAGAATTTGCTTGACAGAATTTGATAACTAGTTCAACAATTTTGTATGTAATGACTCAAGCAATAAAACTAAGACTATTAGTTTTATTGGGAATGACTATTCAGCATCCACAAGTATAGTTCATTTTGACTGACATGACATAAGCAAATGAAAATGTTAAAAAACAACTGACACATGTCCAAAAGCATTTGCAATTTGTTCAGAGGAAGGAGAAATTGCTATTATGAGGTGCACAAATGACTAAATGTTGTGGAGGTTGAACTAATAGTTATGAGAATTTACTTTCTGATCTGAGAAAAGCACCAAAGCAACTGAGAAAAACTGTAATAGCCCAAGTTGATTTTACAGCCTTGAAAATGCACTATTCAGGATGTATATGTACTGCACATACACTAAAATAAAATGGTAGTATTAGATTACTTGCTAAAATACTTTGAACAAAACTACATTTTGGGAATGCAGTACAAATTACAAGTTTTGTACACAGTGCTGCAAACAAGTGATCACTGGTCTTCATCATGCCTTTGGGTTGGGTCAGGCCACACAAGCAATGATGTCCCTTGCCAGGCAACAGGGAAAGAATGCCCTGACATGTCATAGCCATCTATAAGAGATTCCGTAGATCGTCGTTAACCCATATTTGGTTAGTAGAAAAAAATCACTCTTCCTTTTCCTTGCTATGTCCTTCACATTCGGACTCTCTGTCGTCTTAGTGTTTGATTGGCAGCCACTTACAAGCTGCATCCTTCAACAACCTGGTGACTCTCTCAACTGGCTTTTATATATATGCCATTATCGACGCCTTTCTGTTGCCGTTTTATCTTTTTCAATTAAAACCCCGCTTAGTGGTATTCATGTCTCTTGGGTTTTAGTATGTTGTGTACCCATGTTCCAACAGTTTATGGATTCGTAACAGTCTCTCTCTCTCTCTCTCTCTCTCTCTCTCACACACACACACACACACACAACCTTTCATTTTTATCCTTATAGGGTACTGCTATTCACTCTTATTATAAAGTACTGTAATTAAAGAATGCTAAACTGCCTACACCAAATCCACCCCTAACCCTAACCTGTCAGTAAAGCAATGTTTTGACACTTTTTGTTTTATCAGTAATTACAACGACTATGTAACTATGAAACACTGTTCACTAGTGTGAAACTGTCACAGCTCTGCCTGGTTCTACAGCAGCACCTTGTTCCCCTGATGCCACAGCCACACCCACTCAATCATTTGCTCGTTCCCTCTCCCCTGCCTACTGATTACACACACCTGCCAGTAATTAACCAACAGTATATATAGTCACTTCCACACTCACTCCTTGTCTGACCTCGTCTGTGAAAGGACTCTTCACCACCTCTCCCGTTCAGCTCTGCCTTTTTTGGATCGCCTTCAGTTAAGTTCCAGTTTTTGACTTCAACTCTGCCTATTGGATTGCCTTCAGTTAAGTTCTTGTTTTTTGGACTCCTGTTCCTAAAGAACTCTACTCCTTTGTTCTAAACTCTAATTTTAGTATTTTCAAGAATATCTCCTGTGTGTTGGATCTTTTTTGCTGAGTGCTTTTTAGTTGTCAATAAAACTACCCTGCAAGGCTACTCCTACTTGTCCTGTGTCTGTGTGCCGTGACAGAAACACAATTTGTTCCCCCTTGCCTGGTTTTCCTGTCTTAGTGGGGAATATTTGTGCCCCATATGTGTAGGTTTCACTGATGCGCACACACACACACATGTACATTGGTGCAAACACACACACACACACACACACACACACACACACACAGAGGTATGTGAACCATGTGTTGCCAGTGATATATAGGGCAAGTAGGCAGTTGTGTGAATTAGGTCACTGCTTTAAATAGCCTACAGAGGAGTATGGTAGCGTCCCGTCACAAAAAAGGGTTAAGGCCTCCACACACTACTGGGGTGCTGTTTGAGCACAGGTTCTGGAGATGAGACTTTACTCTTACAGTTTTTTACAATTGCTAAAACTCATTTTCTGAAACCTTACCCCATTTTCTCAAAACTGTAAACACAAAATCCAGTTCACATCTATTTCCCAAAATTCCTTGCAAAAGCACACTACTGCCTCAAAACAGTTTTACAGTTTTTCTGAATTGCTAAAGCACAAAAACCTATTGGCTGAACAACTTTCTAAATTGCTTAAACTATTTCTCACAACCGCTCACTGTTTTGTCAATACCTTAAATCATTTTCACATGACTCCTGACTCCTCTTTGTAAAACTATAAGCATATTACAGTTTTTCTCAGTTGCTTTGGTGCTTTTCTCAGATTAGAATGTAAATTCTCATAACTATTAGTTCAATCTCCACAACATTTAATCATGTGTGCACCTCATAGTAGCAATTTCTCCTTCCTCTGAACAAATTGCAAATGCTTTTGGACATGTGTCAGTTGCTTTTATACAATACAATGTTGTTTTTTAACATTATCATTTGCTTATGTCATGTCAGTCCAAATAAACTATACTTATGGATGCTGAATAGTCATTCCCAATAAAACTAATAGTCTTAGTTTTATTGCTTGAGTCATTACATAGAAAATTGTTGAAATAGTTATCAAATTCTGTCAAGCAAATTTTATACCTTTCTTTATCATTTTGTGCTGGAAAAAATGCTGTCTCCTAAATTGGAAGAGGGCCCCTTTTTACCATGTAGTAAGAGAAAGCCATTTATGTAATGGTGATGAAAAAAATTCAAAGTGCTGTCTTAGAGGATAACAATGTATTTGCAACAATTGACAGAGTGCTCAAGGAAAATAAAAAGCGCAATTTTGAAGGGAACAGTGAAAGACTAAAGGAAATCTGTCACCAGTATATACAGGTAAAACATGTCTTCTATACTCTAATGTTCAGCACTGTAAATTAAAGAGAGAGAGAGAAAGATAGAGAGAGAGAATAGTGGAATGTGTGTGTGTGTGTCCCCTTCAGCTGACACCATTAGTCTTTGTGTAATTGCTGCTTGAATTTGAGGAATTAAAATTCGCCTTGTACTTCATACCAGAGAAAGTAAAACACATATCCCAAACTTATTACTGTCTCAAACCTTTCTTCAACCCTGAAATGATGAAGTTCAGTTAGCTACGCATAATTAGCTCACTCTCAAAAGCAAGGAGGACCAGGCTAGCCTGGACCAGCTAACACCTGTTGCTGTTACCCTCAGGAAAACAAAGAGCTATGTCATACTGACAGTCATTAGAAAGTCTTAAGAGGGGGAATCCACAGCTGGAAAACTGTGTGTGTGTGTGTGTGTGTGTGTGTGTGTGTGTGTGTGTGTGTGTGTGTGTGTGTTGTCTGGCTGTGTCTATGTGTGTGTGTGCCCTGACCTCTATGACGCTGAGGACCTCTCCAACACAGCTATGGAAAAATCATTCCCTACACAGCAACTCACAAGACACTCACAACAACCTCCTCTTTTAGTTAGTTAGTTAATGAGTTAGTTGTTACAGTTTTTTCTGATCGCTTAAGCACATTTTTTTGCACCTATTGGCTGTTTTTGCAAAACTCTACACACAAATAAAAAAACCTTTCACCAAATTAGCAAAACATTGTAGACACCTTGCAAAAGCTAACACATCCTTCGTAACTCTGCAAACCTTTGTATAAATGGTGTTTTTGTACCAAACAGTTAACAAAAACCATCATATTAATTAGCACACAATGCAGAAACTACACACTAATAGTATGAAATACTGTGAAAACACATCTGTCTTTTGGTTTCTCTGTGCACAAGGTGTCAGTTTGAGGTCAAACACAGTGATCCAGCCCAACACACAGCGATTCAAAGTTCAAGTATGGATGTTGATTTACACACATCAATACAAACACAAAGTTTTTTTCCAAGTGGAAACACAAGAAAACATACAATAATTTCACTGCAAAAAAAGTCTACATCTTGTTGTCACTCTGGGTCCAGCCACAAACTTTCGGCAACATCAAATGCAATGTCTTCTAGTCAAAGGCACTAACAAAAAAATTGCAGTGCAGTATCAAGGCCTGATATGATGCCTGGTCAATGTGATGGAGTGCTTTGTGTTGTGTGTGCTCTGACTGTCATGCCAACAAGCCTGGCTCTGTGGCATTGTGGTCAAAGTGCATGTTTGGTACCCTGGAGACCTGGGTTCAAAGCCAGGGCAGGGGGTGACTTTTCTCCCCTTTGCTACAGTATCCCTGTATGGGATCCTCCATTGCTTGTAGAAGAGCCATGCATTGATGGGGATGATGGTCCAGCACAAGGCAGAAAATGTGGATGATGAACAACAGCTTTGTTTCTTAGAGCTGCACACATAGTAATGTTACCACCATGTTGTCCTCTGATTATGGTGTCCAATAATGTTACTGCCAAGTCTCCTCATGAAAGTGAGGTTGAAACCTGCCTCATCCGCAAAAATCAACTCATGACCTATGGCATCTGCATCTAGCTCCATCACTCTCTGGAAAAGACAAAACTAATGTAGCACAGCAGGCCTATGCACAGCACTATAGTATGCACGTCTAGATTCAGCACCAATGATACTATAGCCTTATACCTTATGATGCTTGCTACACTGTAATGGCTCAGGTTAGGCTGAACCCATTGGCCAGCTTCCCTCAGGGTAATTTCATTGTCTACTAAAATAGCTCTGGTGTTATCAAAAATTCTATTTCTTACTCTTTTACCTCTTTTTCCTTCCCTTTTATCTTCCCTCTTGCTTCTTCACCTCCACATCCTCATGCTTCTCCTCCTGCTTGCTCGCCCTCCTTTAACTGACACTCTTCTTTATTCCGACATTGTACTCCACATCAAAAGCTTACCTGTGGCTTACTGTATTGCTAGTGCTCAGGCTTGATTGCAAAGTGAACTATTTACATAAAAGAGTTTACACATGTGACAGTATGGCCAGAAAGTTGGCAAAATTGTTTAAATAATAGCCATGATTGTGTATAGTTTTGCTAAGAGTTTGTGTGAGTAGCCAGTAGGACGCTTTTTTCGCTTGCTCCTGCTTGACCTTCTCTTTTTTCACTATTCTCACTGTTTTTATTTGATTTCTCTTCACAACTTTCAAAAATTTGGCCAGTATAACAAAGGACATAAAGTTTCAGTTGTTAGTGTAAGTTCACAGTTTAAGTTCAAGTTCAAAAGTTAGACAACTCAGCTGGCACAGCAGTTCACCTTGACTCGCCTTGACTGGGATTATAACAAAATATAGGAACTTCAGGAACTTCTGTGGAAAATGCTTTGAGCTTGAACAGAGGATTTCCATCCTGGAATCAAAAATTGATGTCTGTTCATCAAAGACGGATGAAATACGCAGGACATCTAATGAAAGGAGTCCGGCAACTGATTCCACATTTGGGAATGCAGAGAATGCACCACAGCTGGCTGATACCATCAACTTCACAAAGCAAAATGTGAGTACAGACCGCTGGCGTAAAGAAGGTGCTAGACCCAAAAAGAAGAGTAAAGAGTATTTACCTCAACACCAGTGCGTTCTGGTGTCACTACACCCATACACTCTGCGCATCAGTCCAGACACAGAGCTAGTGCTGAAAACTACAATATTTCTGGGCCTATGTAAATCCATCAGCCCATAGCACTTCAAAACAGATTTGAGTGCCTTAGACATCTGGAACCAGAAGTTCCTAGAGAGACAACTCATCATAGACAGAGGCTGAACCGTGAGAAAAGAGCAGTGGGAAAAAAGGAAAAACAGCCATCAACACCTGCTTCTCCAACACCCGTTGTTATAGGTGACTCCACGGTAAGAAATTTAAAAGGAGAATGGATGACCGTTTGCTGCCTTCTTAATGCATCCATTTCTGACACTAAAAACAGTATCTCAAAGATAGTGTCAAATCATAAAGCTATTGAATGTATCTACAGACCACCAAGACTCTCAGCAACACTTTTTTTGGAGGAGTTTGCAGAACTGTTATCGAACATTTGTGTAAAATTTGACAGTCTTATTATATCAGGGGATTTTAACTTGTATGTAGATAATGTAGAAAACACCTCTGCCAATGAATTACTCACACTGATCGATACATTCAACCTAACATAGCATGTACAGGGACCAACACACTCTCTTGGCCATACCCTTGACCTTGTCATCACAAAGGGTCTTAATGTCTCTACAACTGTTATAGACTTGGACTTATCTGATCATTTCTGTGTTTTCTTTGATGCTTCTATGTCCCCTCACATTCAGAAGCAGTCTATGACTGTAAAAAGGAGAGTCATAAACAATGACACATGTGGGCACTCCCACAGCACCTAAGTCAACCATCAGACTGTGCAGATGAATTAATAACATTTTTTTGTCTTTTCTTCAAAAATGACACATATTATGGATAGTATTGCTCCTTTAAAACTCAAAAGAGTCACTAACAAGCAAATAAACCCCTGGAAACTGAATCCAATGGTTAAACTGCTAAAGAGAGAGTGTAGAAAGACCGAAAGAAAATGGAGTAAATCTAATCTTCAGATACACTATCAAATCCATAAAGAAACACTCTGTAAATACAATTCGGAAATTTCTAAAGCAAGACAGTCTTACTTCTCTAACATCATAAACAGCAATGTCAACAATGCCCATGTGCTATTTTCTACTGTTGAGATGTTAACAAACCCATCATCACAATGCTCCGGAGTTTCTCTCAGTTAATAAATGCAACGACTGTAGTCTTGGTGTTACTGGATCTTAGTGCTGCTTTTGACACTGTTGATCAGTCCATACTACTACATCGACTCGAACATTGGGTAGGATTCACTGGCAAAGTTAGCAATTGATTGAAATCATACTTGCAACAAAGGAGTTTCTTTGTTGCTGTTGGAAACTATACATCAGCACCTGTGTCCTTGACCTGTGGTGTCCCTCAGGGGTCAGTCCTTGGTCCATTACTATTCAATCTCTAAATGCTCACGCTTGGACAAATCATCAAGAACAACTCAATTAATTATCATACTGATGACACTCAAATCTACTTAGCTCTATCACCTGATGACTATGCCCCACTTGAGTCTCTCTACAGGTGAATTGACCAAATAAACAACTGGATGTCCAACAATTTTCTTCAGCTAAACACAGACAAAACTGAAGTAATTATATTTGGGAAAAAGAAATAAAAGACTTAGGATCGCCACTGCTCTTGAGACTAAAGGGCTTAAAGCAAAAGATACTGTTAAAAATCTTGGTGTCTTTATTGACAGTGAACTAACTTTCAACAGTCACATGAAAGCAAGCACTAAATCTGCATTTTATCACCTAAAAACATTGCCAAACTTAGGGTTCTTACAAAAGCAAGAAGAACTGAACACATTACTCCAATTTTAAGGTCCCTGCACTGGCCCCCAGTAAGTTATAGAACTGACTTTAAAGCATTGCTTCTTGCTTGCTTCTCCACTAAATGGGTCGGGACCAAAATACTTGTTGGATATGTTCTTGCTATATGTAGCCAACTAGGTCTTTAAGATCACAGCAGAAACATTTGTTGGTAAAAGCTGCTGTCACAACAAAATGTGGTGAAGCAGCTTTCAGCTGCTATGCAGTTCAGCTTTGGAACCAGCTTAGAGGAAACACATCAAAAATGCTCCTACTGTTGGAAGTTTCAAATCTAGACTTAAGACCAAACTTTTCTCAGACGCTTTTTGCTGGTGATTCACTTTTAATTAATTTATTTTTTACCTCTTTTATCTTTTATGTTTACATGTTGCTTTCTGATTTACTCTGTCTTTTACTTATCTTACACATGTTTTAAAATTATTTTATCTTTTATATTGTCCTTTGCTTTTATTTTTCTTAAGCACATTGAACTGCCGTTGTGTATGAAATGCGCTATACAAATAAATTTGACTTGACTTGACTTGATCATTTGCAAGTTGAGTGTAAAGCAGCGAGTTGTGTTTGCAGTCTTGTCTTTTCACTTTTGCAAAGTGTGTGTTACAAAAAGTACAAACTGAGTGCAAAGCAGAGTTTGTGCTATTGGTTTTGCGAGGATATTACACATAACACATATTTACAAAATCACATACATGGATACATATTGTAGACATATTAGGGGGGGTGCATGAATACACATAAACACATTACATATATGGTTTTGTTTCGTTTAAGGTGGAATGGCTGAGGGTTTAAGGTACTCCATTTAGTCTGTTTAACCAAACACACAAGCTTTTAACATACAAAAAATACATATATATACAACTTTAACCTGTATACATCCTTTACTGAGCTGCTAAGTTGGCTAAACTAGAAACAATAGGAAATGAGAAACAAAATGTGTTGCAAGTTAGTGGCCAATCAAACATATATAAAACATTGTTGTCCTAAGAACAGCCTGGATTATCACAGTTTGTACTCTGCAATTGCAAGTCAGTGTGCCATACAGCACAGTAGTCTGGAGGCCTGTACAGTGCCTTGTACTGTAATGGATATACGGTACAGACATTCAAATGACTTCAGCAGATCTGCTGGTTCTCTCTCCATCTGTCCAGTCGGTCTGGTTCTACACTGATATAGCAGCAGTGTCTAGACTAGACATGTTCCACCTCCACTCTGGGTTCTGTGAGCATGCTCCCTTTGACCGTCACCCGGGCAGCGTTTATTCCTGTGCCAAGGGGAAACGTAGCACTCTCCCACCACGTCTCTTCACTCAGTAACTCACACAACCTCACACACACACACACACACACACACACACACACACACACACACACACACACACACACACACACACAGACACACACACACACACACACACACACAAGGCCCATCACACAGCACCTAGCCCCTGAGATAACACAACATGACTACAGATTGCCGTAACTACAGATTGACTATGTCAGCCATAGACTACAGAGAGAAAGAGAGAGAAAGACAGAGAGAAAAAGAGAGAGAGCCAAGAGGTTACGAACATTGTGAGTGTGTAAGGGAGTGGTTCTCTTTCCAAGTGTGGCTTGAGCTTTGGAAGGCTCGTGTGTCAAACTGTAAAACAGTTGTGCGGCCCCAGGAGAGGTCACAGGCATCGCTAGTCAGTGTCAAAATAAATCTTCCAGCTTGTAGCGAAAGTAAATAAAAATTGAGATTGACTCGGGATAAAAGAACAATACTTCAGGCAGGGCTGTTTATTCCCATTTACCCCACACCATCTATCCTGTTTGAATGCACTATTTACATTTTCTCTGATTGCTTAGGCACATTTTTAACCTATTGGCTATTTTTGCAAAACTCTACACACAAATAAAAAAAGCTTTCACCAAATTAGCAAAACAATGTAGATACCTTGCAAAAGCCAACACATCTTGCTTAGTACAGTCAAAGTGAATGTTTGGTACCGTGGAAACCCGGATTCAAAGCCGGGTGGGGTGACTTTTCTCCCCTTTGCTACAGTATCCCTGTATGGGATGCTCCATTGCCTGTAGAAGGGCCATGCAGTCAGCCTTAGCACTATAAAGAAGCCACAGGAAAGCTTTCTGGGTGGAGTACAATGGAGGGAGAAGTAAGACTGAGAAGTGTAAGAATTACAGTAGGGAGAGGAAGAGGATGTGGAGGTAAAGGCACAGGATGGAGAGTTTGAGGATGAGGATGTGTAGGTAAAGAAACAAGAGGGACAGGACAATGAGAACGAGGACAAGGAGGTGAAGGTAGAGGAAGAGGACAAGGTGTTGAAGAAGGAAAAGGAGGACAGGGATATAGAAGGGAAAAGGGGAATGGTAAGAAGAGTGAGAAATAGAATTACTGATTACATCAGAGCTACATTACACAGTGGATCATGGAATAACCCTGAAGGAAGCTGGCCAATGGGTTCAGCCTAACCTGAGCCATTACAGTGTAGCAAGCATAATAAGATATAAGGCTATGGTATCATTGCTGCTGCATCTGGACATGCATATTATAGTGCTGTGCATGGGCCTGATGTGCTGCATTAGTTTTGTCTTTTCCAGAGTGATGGAGCTAGATGCAGATGTCATAGGTCATGAGTTGATTTTTGTGGATGAGGCAGGTTTCAACCTCACTTTCATGAGGAGACTTGGCAGAAACATTATTGGACACCGTGCCATAATCAGAGGACAACATGGTGGTAACATAACTATGTGTGCAGCTATAAGTCAAAATACTGTTGTTTTCAACCTTCTCTGCCTTGCTCTGAAAGGTCTATGACCATCATCCCTATCAATGCATGGCCCTTCTACAGGCAATAGAGGATCCCATACAGGGATACTGTAGCAAAGGGGAGAAAAGCTACCCCACCTGGGTCATTACATTCGATGTTGCACAACAACATGTAGACTTTTTTTTTTTCTTGTGTTTTCACTTTGAAAAACACTTAGTGTTTGTATTGATGTGTGTCAATGAACATCCATACTTGAACTTTGAATCGCTGCATGTTGGGCTGGATCGCTGTCTATGGCCTTAAACTGACACTGTGCACAGAGAAACCAAAAGACAGATGTGTTTTCATAGTATTTCATACTATTAGTGTGTAGTTTCTGCATTGTGTGCTAATTAATATGATGGTTTGTGTTAACTGTTTGGTACAAAAACACCATTTATACAAAGGTTTGCAGAGTTAAGCAAGATGTGTTAGCTGTTGCAAGGTATCTACAATGTTTTGCTAATTTGGTAAAAGTTTTTTTTTTATTTTTGTGTAGAGTTTTGCAAAAATAGTCAATAGGCACAAAAAGTATGCTTAAGCGATCAGAAAAAAACTGTAATAGTTAAGTTTCACATTGGGACAGGAAATCAGATTATTACTGCCTGCATCATTCCTCCAGACACACACACACACACACACACAGATAAACATGAATACTCCGCCCCCGGGGGATCCACCCCCGCCTATCTCAATGTCTTACTAAAGGCTCACGTTCCGTGCAGGATGTTACGATCCGTCATACAAACCATCTAGTTGCACCCTCGCCTCTCGCAAAGCGAGGTCACTCTAAACTTTTTGTCCCCACTCTAAACTGTCCACAAATGGTGAAACAACCTACCCTTTCTACCTTTAAAAAGCTTGTAAAAACCCTTCTCTTCCGAGACTGCTTCCCTTCCTAACAAAACCAACAATCACTAATCCAACTCTCTCTTACTCTGTCCCCATGTGGGGAGTATGTGTGTCTGTAGTGTCCCTGCTCCGGGAAACTTATTCAGGCACATGCACCTCCCTGTATGTATAAAGGTATTCTGCTTACTCTGTGTTCCTTTAGCTTCAGCTTATGTCCTCCCATTGTAAGTCGCTTTGGATAAAAGCGTCTGCCAAATGCAATGTAATGTAATGTAATGTAATGTAATGTAATGTAATGAATACTCAAATGATCTCTCTCTAGTCCCGGACACTGGGCTGCCAAGGTTCCCTGTCCACAGGAAATGTACCAGGGCAGTGCCACTCACCCTGGTACCCTGCCCAGACAGGAAACAGGAAAAGGAACAAAACGATGAGAAAAAGTGGCCACAACATTCCAGGCCTCCACTGTCATCACATGGCAGTGGAAGACAAGCACAGCACTGTGGTGACTTTGCTGCATCACTTGCGTCTGCCTCTGTCCAGCTCTCTCTACTGTATTATGTTATAAAGTTATAGCTTATGATGCCTCTACAACTTGGAATTCAGCATTTCTGTATCAACGCAGCTCTTAAAAAATGAGCTCTGAGGTGTAATGGCCTTTTTGTACCCTTGGACAGTACCTTGAATAAGTCAGTCATACACATTGCGATGTGCATTTCCCTAGCATCCCATGGCTCAGTATCTGTACATTTATAATAGGTTGTCAGCTGTACTATGAAGTCACCCATTTATTAAATGCATACACACTTTTAACTTAGCCTTTTAAACCTTATCATTACTGAGTCAGCCTTTATATGCTAGCATTTTAGCCCAGCCTAGCATCTCTGTGGTGAACAGGCAAATACAGCCTCAGCAAGCTTTTCTTTATCTTGTCCAAGGTTAGTATATACTCATTGTGTGACGTGTGTGTGTAAGTCTCTATTTATGTAATCTGTTTGTTTGTGAAGGAGTGTAATACTTCAGTAGTACACTCAGTGGGCTGAAGGCTGTTTTAAAGTCTTGCCAGCTGCATTGCCAGACACTGGGAGTGGCACAGCAGGACTGAGGTTTCTGTGCCATTTCATCACCCAAGCACTCAAGCTATTCGCCAGGAAAAGGCTGCTCTATTTGGGTTGCATCGGTGCCAGATCACAAGACCGAGGACCAGAGAATTTCATAGAGAATCTGCTCAGTTTCTTATCTGTTCATCCCACTTGTGGTCCATAGTGGAGTGTGAGTCTGGTCATATGTGATTTATTTGTTTGGGGCACTGGGGCATTACATTTCCTCACAAACAAACTGACAGTTACACCAAGGGTGACCTCATTCAGACAAAAATAAATAGGGAAAACAATGAAAACCCGATCCGTTCAGAGGAACGAAGGATGTCCAGTCGTGGAAGGATGGTCAGTCGGTGGCTTTGAATGTTCCATTGCATGTTCCATGCGTCTCCCCTTCTGCCCCACCTTGCAGCTGCTGATTGCTGGTATTTATAAACCTGTGCCCCTCTGTTATGCTGCAGACACACAGACATTGCTTAACAGCTGTGTTTAGCCCCACATTCGCCATTACAAACATCAGGCTCAAGACAGGTTTCATGTCACACCAACTCCCCCTGTCAAGTCACACTGTGATGGCACTATTTACAATAGATCATTATAAGATGAAACTGAACTCTGACATCAGAATTATTGTGACGGTATCTAGATGGTTTGCATCTTTACATTCTTGTATATTATTTATGTACTTACTTATTATCAAGTTGAACACTAGCTGTACGTAACTGCATTATGATCACTGACCTTAAAGCAAAGTGGCATGTATCGCCCTCTTGTGGTCATTAGTAGGCACCTGCTGTTTAGTTTAGTGCTGCCACCACCTGGTAATTTATATACATCACATGTGTAATTGTAGACAAAATGATACATTGATAAGCACTAAATACCTCAACTCAGCCAGACAACTCGGGTTCAGAAAGTAAATGTCCTGCCACATATTTGTTCCAGCCAATTCACTTATCCAGCTGATCCTAGGTAGATGAGCTAATTATGGAGAGCACAAGCAGAAGGAATACATGAAAGGACTTCTACTTTCTCAGTCCGGTTTGTGTGCCTCTGAGCTCAGCCATGACTCCAACAATTCCCTTACAAATCAACTAACAAGGATAGTGAAAAGTAAAACTGTAACTATATCTTGTTATAGTATTATCTCCGTTTTCTGAAATGTTTGTGAAGATTTTTGTATGCATTACATTTGAACAATGAATGAATGAAGCATTAAGTGATTTGATTCTGTAACTGAAATGATTTGTAGCCTAAAGCCTAACTAGAATATTTGAATTAGTAATCCTGGTAGTGAATTTACAGCAGCAAATCAATAACATTCAAACTGCAGCTGCAATGGTAATAGTAACATGCAAAATGACCTTTTCAACCAACATAACACAACCCAGTGTGGTCATACTAAAGAAAATTGATTTCATACAATAAAAATTAAGACAGCACACAGGCCAACAGAATTACACTGCCACGTCACAGGGAAGGCTCACTCGTCTTGGGAGAACAATGAGAATAATAAGGGAAAATTTTAGCTTGTCTGATGAGCGAATGATGTCAAGTGTGGTCCTTGAGCTCTGATAATGTGAGTAAAAATCCATCAGCTGTTTTCTCACTGGCATATGTTAATGAAGTAGCTAATGACTGTATCCATGGGCTAACGAAGGATGCTTGTTGAGTTTACACACTGGCTCCCCAATCCATTCTATCATTCCACCTACAGTATTTCCCAAACCTTACACCATGTATTCACTTTATCCACCTGTCTACCAAATCCAGTCGATCCACCACCCACCACAGCTACATATCTGCTAAACCAGTGCTTCTCAAAGCAGGGTCCCCGAACCTCCACGGTTTTTAGTTTTAGTTTTACTAAATGCAATAAAATGCATGACTAACTGTTGTGGTAATAGCACTGTATGTTTTTAGAATAAAACAGTCCAAAATCATCCAACAGGAGAAATGGTTGTAAGCCTACATGGTTAAATTTGTGGTGGGATTATGGGGGGTCCTTGGAAAATGTTCTGCTCCATGGGAGTCCCCAGCCCAATAAAGCTTGATGCTAAATGTAGTCCATCCACTGGGTCTGTTCACTGCCGTAGCTCTGCACTCTCACATTACTCACAGTGTGTAGGGCACCAGGGCGCGCCCATACTTCCTGTGACGCTGCATTTAAATGTTGCATGCATTAAGTCTGACCAATGAAAATCTAGCATTTCAAAAAAGCAATGACGCAGTAGTTTAGTTACCGGAAATCTACCTCAGTCACTGTCAACATGGCAAACATGGAGCAATGGCAAGACTTCAATGTAGTTGTAAGTGCCGTTTTGGAAGAATTCAAAGGGAAATTTGTTCTGAAAATAGAGCAAAGGGCAGCCCTTGAAGCATTTATTGCAGGAAAGGATGTTTTCGCAATGCTACCGACCGGCTTTGGTAAAAGTTTGATTTATCAGTTAGCCCCGCTGGTAGCCAAGTCAATGGGGCTTTGCGAGAACCCTGTTGTTGTGGTCATTTCGCATACGTCAGAGGACAGAGGGGTGTGATTGATTAAAGCTTCGTCCAGTAGCAAACAGAGGCATTTGAAAGAGGCAGATTAAGCCTGTCCTATATGAAATGGGTTTACAAACACAGCTTCCCAGACCAATGTTTCGCTATGTTAGCTCTAACGAGCTGGTTGTTCAGCTTCTTCCAGCTGACTGGGTGGTATCGTGTTGCACTTCTGTTTTTGTGTATGATTTTAAGGTACATAAAGATAATGCAATTGAGCACACATACTATATACTGTTAAGTTTTAAATTCCACCATTATATTATATTAATATATTAATTAAATGCTAAGCACGAGTCAATGACTTGACTAAAGGAAAAGTATATGTTTTCATTTTAAAGTACAGTATAAGTGTAAGTCTTAGTATAAATGTACTTAGTCTTAGACTTTGTTTAGAAATTTCAGTATAAGCCAAGCATACTTTACTATACTATTCTATAAGTATATAAAATATAGTTTATAAAAGTCAACTTCAAGTATACTTCCTCAGTTTTAGTATAAAATAAGTATTATAGTAAACTTTAATAAACTTCTTTTTGCTAAGGGAATGTTAGCCCTGGCCAGGCAATAAACTTACGGTCAACAAACTTTGTAACATTAGCTACTAGGCCTAGGCTACTAGCCATTTTCAGACTGTTAACAAGTGCAAATGATTAAAGTTGTAAATGATTGATGTTGGCTAACTAGTTTAGGTTGTGGAATATGTACATGGATTATTGAAAGCAATTCATCATGGTCACTTAACGGTTTTCAGTTAACGTTTGGATAAGACTAGCGCTTCCTTCCTCAGGTTGTTGCAATACTATTTCTGATTAAGCTTAACTTTGTCACCCTTTTTAAAATTTTAGCTTTGTCTTGTGAGGAATGCTCTATTAGTTTTTGTTATTAGGCCAATTAATCATTCACAAACCAATTTTGTTAGTCAAGTTCAATGTAAACAAAGACTGTATGTTATAAAAACTTTGAATGTTACGGTTTGGTAGCATTTTCAAGGTGTGACAGGTTAAGGACAAAAATGAAGATGGATATGCTTGGGTCACCAGGCGGGGGTGCCGTGAAATCACCCCCCAACTGAGCTACCCTGGGGAGCAGACCACACCCTCCAATAAGGCACACAAACAATAGTATACGTTTAAAAGGGTAACAATTTTATTAACTAGAAAAGCACTCAGAAAGCGCAGACCTCTGCCAAGGCAGCTTACGTCTCCACCTTATTGTCATTCTCACCTTAAGATGGTTCGTTCACTCATGCTCACACAATCTTGGTTGGCTCTTCGGTGCAGGAAAGTACTTTATCTAATTTCCACTGCCAACATGAACTACTGGGCTGCTCACCACTACCGCTCTAACTGTCCTCTGTCTTTCACTGAACCCTCTATCCAAATACTCAACAACTCCTTGACCCGCAACAGGAGCCTCATTTCCGTATCAACCTATATTCCCTCCTTTCAAAATAAATGTATCCGTAGATTCTATGCTACACTGGTAACTTGACTGAATAAAAACATCCTGGATCCAGATGGTTATCCAGATCACCACCAAAATCAAATCAGTTCTAAGTTAGGCCACTTCTTACCTATCCTGAAAATGTCATCAAAATCCATCCATAACTTTTCGAGTTATGCTGTTCACAAACAGACAAACGGACGGACAGACAGACAAACGGACAAACCAACGCCGGCGAAGGTAATGGCGGAGGTAATTAAGAAGTCAGGGGCAAGGGAGATATCCGAAGAGCTACTGGGTGGTGGCCTGATGTACCGGGTATCACACCAGGGGGAAGCAGGAGTTAGTTAGGGCCACTCCAACCACTACGTAATACACCAACCTCCAGCGCGGGTCCCTTTGGTATGAGGAGAGGGAAGGAGTTCAAAGGGGAGTCCTTAAGGGTCCCAGCGTCCCGTCCAGTACTTCCAGTGAGGCCTGAGAGGAGACACTGCACACAGAGCACAGCACAGCAAACACTATTTAAGGGGCGGTGGCAGGAGGTCCTCTTTGGTCCTGGAGGAAGGATTAAGTCCTCAGTCCAGAATGTTCTCGCAACTCCACTCCCCTGCTTTCACTGGTTGCTCTTGGTCTCCACTGCATCTCCGTGAATTGCTTCGCTTCCCGGTCCTGCTTCAAACTAACTAACACATGGATTAAAGGCACCCTTCTCCTCCCAGTTGCCCAATCACTGCCCACGTCGCTGCATTAATGCACCGGTTCTCACTTGCCAGCTGATTGTTGTTAACATAGGTTGTTAACCATGGGCCGCCATCTTAGCGCGTCGCCAAAATCCTTCCCCAGACAAGACAGTTCACACATACCCTAGGCCACCCGGTGACACTTAGGGTACCCAAATGGCTAGCCATGGCCCTGGGTCTATCCATTCGATCTATCCACTGGGTCACTGTGTATATCCACTGGGTCTATTCACTGGATTTATTCACTGAATCTATCTAGGTCACTGTGTTTATCCACTGGGTCACTGTGTCTATCCACTGGGTCTATGCACTAGATCTATCCACTGGGTCTGTCCACTGAGTGGCAAAAGTCTGGCAGACATCTTCCATGTAACCTTTTTCATGGGCTCATAAACTCTCAAGTAAAGTATGTTTTTGACAAATATAAAATGTCACCTCTCAGTGCTAATACCACATCTCACTCACACAGACACTCTCTCTCACACACACACACACACACACACACACACACACACACACAAATGAGAGGACAAATGCAAACACACACACATACACAAACATGGACACAAACACGCACGCACGCACGCACACACACACACACACACCCACACACACACACACACATGCAATAATCCCCACTTATACTTTAATTTCGCTTCATAGTTGTCAGTAGCCTATGTTACATCACATTTTCCAGCGTAATCCATTTTAAACAATCAGACAGCAGAGTTATCCTTATGAGTTTGTTGATCTGTTGCACATAATCCATGGAACGCATTTAGCGCAAAAATTGCAACGGTAGTGTCAACTTGCGAGAAAAAACAACAAACGCATGATAAAGCTTTCCAGACCCATTGCACTGGATACTTGACTCCAAAAAAAAGGAGAAGCCAATTAATGAATTAGCCCCATACTGCCAAGTGGCCCTGCTATTACACCTAATAATCAGGTAAGACAGACAGTGTCTTGATTGGAAGTTGATTGGAAAGGCAGAGGTTGTTACAATACATGCATGATCTTTATAAAGTAACACACTTTTACATACACATTTAGCCATTTAATATGTTATAAATACTGGTAACATACCATTTAAAGACACTGGTCCTACTTAAGACAGGCTGTATGTGATGAAAATATTTTTTAGGTTATGTATCTCAACATAAATAAGGCCTCAGCTTGTATGACAAATGTATTTTATTAATGTATTATTTATTTGAAAAAACACCTTTATTTGAAAAAGTATCGCAAAGTACCGAAAAGTATTGAAAAGAATCGAAATACATGTTGGTACCAATACCGGTACCAAAATGTTGGTATCGTGACAACACTACAGTTTTTACCAATCATTTTCACGCGTTTTGCAGGGCAATGTTCACTTTTGCAAAACTCTTAACACATTTGCATGAACCAAAGTCTATGGGAGACAAACTACGTTCTCTTTCGCGTTGCTTTCACACAATTGCGTTCAATCACCACTTCGACCAAAATTCATAAATACTTCTCTCATTTAATGTTCATGACCAACAAAATTATGTACAACTACAGCTAAATTTTCAGACATTTGGATACTCTTATCAAAACAGTTAACTCTAGGACCAAAACCTAAAAGCAATACAATACAGTGTAACAAAGCACAGCATTTTGCATTTTGTCACACAAAAAAGAAATAATGTGCTTGAGGCATCTTTTAGCCAAATAATTATTGATATTTAGCACTTTTACACTTAGGTGTGTATTTCTTCATAATATTTTTTTTATTTTTATAGCTTGTTACGTAACAGGTAAACAAAGAGGTTACATTTGCATGTTTATGGGCAAAACATTGTGATGTAGAAAGTTGTTATTGGAGTTGCTGTGTATTCCATTACCAGTATGTACTGTAGGCTTTATCATGGTTTATCCAAAATGCAGCAGCACCATGGATCAGCATTACAGTAGGTAGGGCCAAAAACAACTTCTATGGATGACTATATTTACATAGCCTGGCTGTTGCACCAAGCTTGTAGACAGAGCTTGGTCTGGCAAGTCTCCCTCAATGTAGCATCACAGGCAGTATGGGCGGGCCCAGGCTAATATTTACATACATTTACATGTACAACACATATTACATGTACATTCTTTTGCAGTGAAACATACTCTAATTGATGTAGGTAATGGGCATTCACCTTTCCTGCAGTGGAACACAATGTGATTATATGTAAGCACAGGGTGAAGGTATCACATGTTACAGTTCATCCTGGTGTGTATCTGGAGTGATGTGTTTTCTGTTTGTATGATTGTGCATATTTGATTGACACAATCTATCTTCAGTTCTGAAATGTGTACTGCAGTTAGAATCCAGAAAAATTGCGAACTATAGAAAATCCACTGAAAAACACCTTGTGATTCGCATCAACATTTTCTAATACATATGGTACTTTACACAAAATACTGTAATTCATTTCTAAACTGTATAGGTATAACCTATACTCTTTATTTATCTATTATCAAAGGTGCATGAATACATACAAATGTCACTTAGATTGTTTGATAAAGTGTGTATTTATGATACACGTCAGTAACATGCCATACTGTCAGACAGAGGCTAGATTTTAAGTGATTTGTTTCAAGTTGTTTGCATTTTTTAGGTTATTGTACATTGACTGGCATTGTAGACTTATTGACCGACAGCGTGTGTTATAGTTAGGTTGCTGTAGCGCATTTTGCAGCAAATGTTAATTGATGTGCTCAAACGCATGTTGGTACAGCACACTGTGTTAAGAGTTTTGCAAAAGTGGACATTGCCCTGCAAAACGCGTGAAAATGATTGGTAAAAACTGTAATTGGTTAAGACATTTTCTTACATCGAGAAGTTATTATGTTATTGGTTGTATTACATGAAAACAGCCAAAGTTATTACATTATAGGCAGTTACTACATTATTGGCCATTATTACATTATCGGCTACTACAGCCATGATTAAAAAGAAGCAATTTAGGTGTAATATAGGCCAATAGGCCATGGCCGTCGTGCCGTCTGAATTTGGCCTTGTGCCCTTGAAAAAATATCTGCCAGAAGGCCACAGTGACATGATGCCTGCCACCTCAGTTAATTTTGTGGTTTTATTGAGCCTCCTTTCGGTAAACACCAGCGTCTTTTCAGAAAAAATACACAATCAGTAGTGGGTTTGATTTGAGCCTGGCATGAACCGCTCGGACGGGCTATGACGACACCATACCAAAGTCCTTTTTCACAACCTGTAAAAATGCCAACTAGCTAGCTAGCCAGCTTGTAGCAAACTAGCTTGGGGTTAAGTTTTTCCTTTGTCGATGTTTTAAAATTGAATCCCGGTGTAAAATTAACTTTGGGTCAGTTAAAACATAATGTATTACACAAATCATTTATTAGCAAGACTGTTTTTCAAGGCAGTAGACTACGTACAAATCGTTTATTAAAAAGACTGCTAACTTCTGTAGTCTATGGTCACACAGCGTCTCTCTCTAGCAGCCCTTGCATTTTGTGTTATCACAATATTAAATAATAAACTAATTTGTAACTGCATTGTGATGTCCATTGAATGCTTAATGTTTGTGTGAAATCATAGTCACATTGTATCAATGGAGATATTTGGTGTCAATATTAAGATACAATAATTTGTCTATATTCTGCAGCCCCAGATATAATCTCTTAATTTTGCTCTACAGATTGAAACCAGAATCATGCATTTGACTTCAAAATATGCCACCAGAACCCCCTAAAGGGTCAGACTGAGGTCCAGCCACCAAAGTCTCTTAAAATGTTGTGGGAAACACTGGTGTAATAGTGTTTGTGTTCTAAAATGTTACTTTTAATTTCTTTGTCATCTATTTAGTTCATTTTATTTCCTCAATACTTGATCAAGAAAGAACATAAAGTCACTGTTTTAATTTATGGCCTTTGTGCCCTGGCTTTTGGCTTTTGTGCCTTGCCCCTGGTGAAATGGTGAAATTCCAGGCCTGTCCACATCCAATGGAAATTCACAGAAAATAAATGTTCAAAATATTCAAAATTTTAATAAAATACAAGCTTTCAAACAAAACTCAATTTCGGCATCGTACATCTTGCAAACAATTTTTATACATCTTATACCATTTTTTAACATCAGGGAAATTTAAACACAAATATAGCATATGTCAAGCTGCCAGAATCACACAGGTGCGCCACTTATCTCACCATAAAGTTCTAATTGCATATACAGGTATTGGCCTAGTTTTGGTTTTTGAGCGCACAGAAGAAAACATACACATATGTCATGTAGTCTGTTTGAAACACACGTGCCACTCATCTCACTAAACACAGTTCTGAGTGCATATACAGGCATTGGCCCAGCTTTTTTGCGTGGATAGTTGAAAACATAGACATATGTCAAGTTTACTGATATGTGCAACTCATCTGACCAAACACAGTTCTGAGTGAATGTACAAGCATTAGCCCAGTTTTGTTTTTTGAGTGCATAGGTAAAAATGTACACATATGTCAAGTTGACAATTGGCTTGGTGTCCAGCTTTGCGTGTCGCTTTTTCAACACAGCACAGTCAGCCACCAAGTGACCGGTTTGCTCAGTAGCCAAAAACTTAGAGCCCTATCATGCCGCGGCGCGTTGTGCATTCGCGACATGCGCATGCGGTCATTACTATTTTGTGCCAGCGCATCATTCATTTTTTCGGGCAAAAAATCACGTTGTCTAGATAGCAGTTGACACTGCGCCGTCACGGGTGTGTCAGAGAAAAGAAGAGCTGTGGTCTGGCGCAAAACACGGCAGATGCTATTATAAGGACGCAAAAACTCAATGCGTCGGTGATTAATCTTTTTGGTTGTTTATCGTCACTTACGCGTTGCTGAAAAGCTATTTTAGGTGCGCACAGCGCTTTGAATCCAGATGTACCTGCTGCTGCACCAGAGAGACCCGCTCAACTGGCAGAAGAGCTGCAACATGTATAGCCTGTATACATGTATTTTAATGTTTTAGTAAGCAAACGGGGACAAATTCTTTCCATCCCGGAAGACTAAGTGCTCACGTGCTTTTACTTAACGCACAAGCAACTCTGTCTCCTCCACCGAAGAATTCCTGCTATCCGGGTAAATCCGCCATCGTAATAGCAACAGGCAATGGAAAATGCACCACTGGCTTTTAAGGGGAATAAGAGTACAAATTCTGATTGGTTCATTGTATGTTACGCCCAAAACACACCCATGACTACTGAAGTAATTTAAGACCAAGCCTTTTTAAAAATCCCAAAATACCAAATTGTATCGGGAACGCCCCCAAAGTAACTTGCGCGACAGACTTTAGACAATGCGCATATGATCGTGAAAATAGAGCCCTTAGACTGACCAGACAGCAGATGTTCAGAACGATTTTTATTTTTGAATGACAAACAATGAGTTAACACAAATTTATCAGCAAGTACAGCAGTTGTAACCTGACGTTTGTTGAGATAAGTAGCGACTGCAGCAGGAAGACACCAGCTCATGCAGTTGCACTTTGCTGTGCACTTCACTGGCAGAACACCAGCAATCAAATTGCACTTCCTTATCACGAGCGAACTCTACATAGGTCTGGTGCTCTAATTTCTTGGAGCACCTGAACCGCTGTCTATAGGCTTCAGGCACCAACTGATAACCGCACAGAATAGCCGATTTTACTTGGTCATAATCAGAACTCTGATCATGTGACAACGAGATACAAATCTGCTGCGCATGCCCTGTGAAAACAGACTGTATAAGAAAACGGCAAACCTCCCTAGGCCAACGTAGGGTTAAAGCAACCTTTTCGAAATGTGGGAAAAAATTCTCCACGTCCTTTTCTACAAAGGGTGGAACAAGCTTAATATGTTTAGTCACATCAAAAGATGGTGAGATCAATGTTCCCCAATGTAGCCTCGGGTTCTAGTGTGCGTAACTTTAACGGATTGTTAGCTACTCTTAGTTTCAGCTCCTCACGCTGATAGTCCAACTCTTTCCCCTTAATAGAGAGCTCTTTCAAACGGGTGGTTTCCGCAAGATCAACAGAAGGCGTGTTTTTCAATTAAAACAGGATGAAGCACTGATGAAGCACAGGATAAAGCCACTTCTACAAGCTGATCCTTAGTTAAGCGATGAAACGCATCCTCTGTCGGATCTTTGGCAAAAGCTTGCGCTCCGATGTCATGGTTTTTTTAAGCAAACACAAACAACAAGCAAAACACTTAAATTGCACCAGCTGCTACAGTACGAGAAAAGCTGCACAACTTCACGTAGTCACAAAAATTCCCCAAAAAAGTGACTTGAGCTCTCTCACACACACAAAAGGTGTTCCACACCACACCAAACTCAATATGAAGGCCTAAGGTTAGACACACAAGCCAAACCTTACACTGGAGGGCAACCTGTAGCAAAGACAATGCAAGACACAAAAGCGACAGAGTACAAAAATTGTGAAACGGACGAGCCCACAAATGTTACAAACTGGATGTAAATGTGTAACATAGATGACACAAGTCACCGGGCTCGTAGAGTCTAGGGGTAGTTTTATCTACAAAAAAACATAAGGAAACATAAGACAAAATGGATGAGGGATTAAGGCAAAAATGGGGAATAAAAAGGTCAAAAAGAGGGAGAAAAACAGGTGCAGGCATAATGAGGATGCAACCACCCAGGAGGGAGAGAAAGATGTTGGGCTGCCACCCCAACATAAATAGGAGGATCCATCCAAGGCACCTGAAACACAATTAAGCAGCAAAGGTAGGCCAAAAATGTGATGGTGACACCTAGGGGCAGGAGGACACAACATCACCAGTAGTTGCGTAAGGAATTACCTTAAATGCTGTTGGAAAGCAATACTTCAGCATCCAAAACCTGTTTGTAATCAGGTCTGATGTAAGCCTCGAAGGCCGATGACGACCATCTACCAGGTGCTTGATTAAGGAGTCAGTAATTTCCTTTTCAGTGGCGGCTGTTGCCACCCTGATATGAAAGGAGTGGCCTGTATAGTTAAGTCATGATAGGCCACAACTTTCAACCACCAAACCCAAGTGAACCCTAAACCTATCCTTTGTCATAGGCGAGCAACCCTTAACTAGAAATAATGGTGAATGAGGCGAAGTGCGCAGAACTGGCATTTTGTTTTGGAAGCCAGCTCCTTCTGTAGAAAGAGAGAGCATACTTTGAAAATATCTTACTGGCTTGATCTTATTACAGTGTATAAATACATCTACGGATGCGCTCATCAGTGATGTTGTTTCCTGGGTTCACAGAGTGTTTCGGGTCTTTCAACATCAGACACCCTCCCCCAGGCGACCCAGCTGGGGTGATCAATCCCTGGCTTTTGTCCCAGCAGCTTAAGTCCACTTTTCAGACCTTTTGATCCAAATCCACCTGGAGGCTCTCTCTGCAGCCTCTGTGGCAGACTTGACGGCTCTCCTCTTTGCAGCACCTGATATTCCAAGAAGGCTGTATGCCTTGCACAGGGAGCGTGCGACGAAGCCCCGACATCCCACCTCTACAGAGAATAAACGAAATAAGGAATCGTGGTTTGTGACGCTAAATTAATTCCGTTGAAATAGTTCCAAACAACGATTAATGCCTGGACCGGGGCTATGGTAAGAGGAATCGCCCTTGCTATTCGTTTTTATGTGTTTGAATGACGAGACGTTTTCTCGTGATGCGAGTCTGGCTTATGTGCTCAAAAGTTTGTGTTTTGACATAAGCGATTAACTCTTATAAGTGGGAGTACTGTGCTTTTGTGAAAGCATAGGACTCTAAGTTGTAAGTTGAATCTTTGCCATGTTCTAATGTATGTGTGTTCTGATGTTTGTGCGTATAAGGGGATTTTTCCCTCACATAACTTGGTCCTTTCGAGCTGAATGGCAACATACCCAGCCATCGATGAAAACCCCCAGGAACGCTGAAAATCTGTGCACAGCCCGTGACCTATAGGGGTCGTGGAAGAAAGTCCGTGGAAGTGAATTCTCACACGGCCAGCATACCGAGGGGATCGCCGAGGACTGGATTGACAGCATCCAAACAACAGCAAAAAAGAGAACCAAGTGTTGAGAAGTTTTTGTATGAATTTTTTTTGTAAAAGAGTGTAAAGCGCTAAAAATAGTGTGGTTCGAGTCCCCCATTACTAGCAAAAAGGGGTTCGGGTCCCCTGTTACAAGGTGTGTAGCAACTCTCCTTGTTCTCCTGCTCTCTTGTGGCCCTTGTCAAATCACACACTGAGAACCATTTGATATCTTGGTGGTTTGGGCTGCCTGGTATTTGGATCTTGACTTTATATTTTGATAGATCGGCAAATTAAATGCTAAGCACGAGTCAATGACTTGACTAAAGGAAAAGTATATGTTTTCATTTTAAAGTATAAATGTACTTTGTTTAGAAGTTTTAGTATAAGCCAAGTATACTTTACTATACTATTCTATAAGTATATAAAATATAGTTTATAGAAGTCAAGTTCAAGTATACTTCCTCAGTTTTAGTATACAATAAGTATACTTATAGTAAACTTTAATAAACTTCTTTTTGCTAAGGGAAGACTTAAACTTATACTTTTCCTTAGCAAAAAGAAGTTTATTAAAGTTAACTAAGGGTGGTCTTTGTTTTTGTTTGTATGTTTGAAAATATATCAAACTTGTTTTCAACATTATGTCTTTTGATTTTGTAAATGCATCACACTTTTGTACATACAGTTTGAATAAAGCTACAAAGCTACAAGTAATATGCCAAGCAAGCTTAAAGTATAACAACATGTAAACCAGTAAAATATCCGAAATTTATAAACATATACTGAATGGAGCAGTCATGGTCTAGCGGCTAAGATGCTGGACTGGCAACCAAAAGGTCACAGGTTCAATTCCCGATGCCGACAAGACCAACTCTGTCCTCCATCCTCCCCTGTGACTGAGGTACCCTGAGCATGTTCACCTGTGTGATGGGTTAAAAGCAGTGTGCACTGTGTGATCAGAATGACAAATGGGAATTGCTTCATTTATTTTATTACTTTATAATAAACTAAAAATAGGAACTTGAAGTACATAACTAGTACAATGGCAGTATATAAATAAGTGTACTTGTGGTATACTTTAAGTATATTTTAGAGTGTACTTTTGTAAACTTAACTTTAAAATATACTTAAAGAATACTTTTATGAACTTGAAGTGTTCCAATTTAATATAAAAAAGTATTAAATTAGCATACTTTCTAGTACACTAAAAGTATACTTCTGTTCTATACTTACACTTATACTGAAGTATACTTCATAAAATAAACTTTAAGTATACTACTTTTTGCTAAGGGTAAGCATAACATTTTGGTAATATACCATCAATTTAACTGTTTGGTAATTTATTATTACACATTACAATTAATGGTAATATTAATGGAATTGATTTTATGAGACTGATCAATTAATGCCAATTATACCCACATTTATTATTGGCGCCAACGTGTGACGAGACTGATTGTCCCTACATCAGGAAAGATTTCATTTCCCTTGATGATGTCAACACTTCTATAATATCATTCCCATACATGCACTATTAACAAACCACAGAAAATACCAAAATCAAGTTTTTTGAAAGACACGGCCTGGGGCGATGGCTATGAAAACTGGACTTTGCTAAGGTTATTGCCTCTTATGATTGGTGATCGTGTGCCAGAAAATGAGCCAGCATGGGAAATTCTCATGGATTTAAAAGACATTACCTAGATTGTCGTCAGCACAAAATTCTCAGATGCATTGCTGAACTATTTGGAAAGTAAAATAGCAGCCCATTGTAGCTTGCTAATTGAGACTTTCCCTGATCTGCGTTTAAGGCCCAAACATCATTATTTAGAACACTATCCGCATCTGGTTAGGTGTTCTGGTACCTTGGTTGAACTATGGACAATGCGGTTTGAAGCCAAACACAGTTTTTACAAGAAAGTTGTCCATGATACCCAAAATTTCAAGAACATTCTTGTTACCCTGGCATCCAAACAGCAGTTAATGGTAGCATATCACCTTGACTTAAATGTATTCAGACACCGTATGCATGGTAAGAATGTGAAAGTTGTTGAAGTTGCATCTTTAGATGCATCATGGAGAGATTATTTTCAGAGAAGGTGTTCACACCTCAATAGTGTCTTTGTCATCTGATGTCCACGTGGATGGAATTTGATACAGAGAGGGCATGATTATATCTGCAGGTCAGTGTGGTGGTCTACCAGAATTCTATAGAATACATAGAATTCTCATTGCAGAAAAGCTAGGGTTTCTTTGCATAAAGCTCCCATCTTGGTACATGGAGCATGTTAGATGATTTGAGTTGGATGTGACAAGTTATGCTGAAACTGACATTTTGACATTTGAGGACTTGAATGACTTTTATCTTTTGGTAGCCTACTCTGTCAGGAGGAAACTTCTCCTGTCACCGAAGACATTTCTGATGCACTGAGTTGATCTCTAGTCACTGATATGATGTCATGCCTTATTGATTCATGATCATTTAAACTGCCTTCTTTGACTGTGTCCTTAAGGTTAATTCAGTATCGGGGAAAGTAGTAGTCAAGAGCCTCCGAGCCATTTCTGCTACCTCCGGGGTATCTCTGCACTGGGACAGGCTCAGAAAGGCTCCCCTTCAAAGGCCAAGCTCCCAGGAAAAGCCCCTGGATTTTGATAATTTTTCAAAAATGGGTTACACAAACTATGTAAACCCAAATAAAATAAGTAAACCAAATAAAATTTGTCATTTTATTTGATAGTATGTTGTATTATAGTATATCATGTTATTTAGTACTTTTTTATACATTCCAGTATCTAATTCCAGTCTAAAGTGGGTTTTTTGAAGCTTCTTGGAATATCAGTA
Source organism: Setipinna tenuifilis (assembly GCA_030347295.1). NCBI lineage: Eukaryota > Metazoa > Chordata > Actinopteri > Clupeiformes > Engraulidae > Setipinna > Setipinna tenuifilis. The sequence continues at coordinate 31,311,196 of CM059280.1, forward strand.
AAATACCATGCAGTCAGAGCCATTTGGATGCTACCTTAACCCGTTTAGACCGGGAGCGTATTACCGCTGTTCTACCACTAAGACCGGGAGAGCTGTTGCGCATTTCTACCTTTAAGACCGGGAAAGCGGATAAGGCATTTTTTTTCCTCTGCGGCCAATCATCATCGGTTTCCTAATAAAATCTACCCGAAAATGCACGTGAAATTGACATGCGGACTCGTGTCATTGTTTTGAAATATGGATGACCTCAATTTCAGTGCAGGGAGTTCAGAAGTTAGTGACGGAAGCGATATAGATGATGATAACAATGCCCTCGCTGGAGTGTGTTCAGAGTTATCAAAGACGCGTACGTGGTCGAATGTAACTGTGCCTGAAATGAAAACTTTCGTTGGGCTATGCATTAGCATGGGGCTACTTGTTCTGCCTGCACGGAGAGATTATTGGAGACGCACTAAACATCTCTTCAAGACTCACTTCTCTGACGCCATGGCACGGGACCGATTGTATGCTATGTTTCTGGATTATTTTATATTTTCTTCTGAATATGTAGAAAAATAAATCACACTTGTTATGAAACCCACAAGTGTAAGCTCTCAAATACTTTTGGAATTTTGTCTCTATGTGCTTCAGAGGCTGAGAAATCACTTATTTAATAGGCGTTGACATTATTGTTGAAAAACCTCAGGATCTGGGAGGTTGTTTTAAAATCACCCTTAGGATTTTCAGGCCTTTTTTCCAGGCGTTTAGGTCTTAATGGGTTAAAAGAGTCATAAGCTGCTCCCACCGTTTAGTTGCATCACATTGAAATTTAAATGGCATGGTTTAAGCAAATAAAGTCTTAGACAAACCGTTTAAAACCCTACACTTTTTGTGTCATTTTTATTTGATATTATGTCTTATAGTATATCATGTTATTTGGTACTTTTTTACACATACCAATATCATTCTAAAGTGTTCTTTTAAAGGGCCTGCCATTTGGATGCTACCTTAAAAGAGTCATAAGTTGCTCCCACCGTTTAGTTGTATCACATTGAAATTTAAATGGAATGGTTTAAGCAAATAAAGTCTTAGACAAACCATTTAAAACCCTACACTTTTGTGTCATTTTTATTTGATACTATGTCTTATTATAGTACATCATGTTATTTGGTACTTTTTTACACATACCAATATCATTCTAAACTTTTTTCTGCCATTTGGATGCTACAGTGCGTGCTAGTTTGACATGCACGTTTCACTCACGCACAACGTCATCTCGTTTTCCTGGTTAAAACATATGCCATGACTTCAAAGTTAAACAATTTGAGTAGCAAGTAGCTGAGTTTGGACAGCACAACTGTAAGATATTTGCATTAGAAGTTGGCCATAATATGGAACATGTAGCCTACCGTGCTAACACCGGGAATGTTTAGTCATGAGACAAAAAAGCAACTATTCGAAAATGACGAACGGTTTGATATGGAAAATATCAAATAAACCCGAATATAAGTTACAAGGACATAGTTCATTATTTCCCATATTTCCCATTGCTAAGTGCTGTTTAAATAACGTTCACCGTAATAAAAATGTCACTTTCAGTTACTCCCTGAACTTGTGTCAGAGGGAGAGAAGGGGAAATGTAATCAGGTTATACCATGTTTTACTCGTTCATTGCACTTCATTGTAAATGACAGCTAGCCCAGGCTGTAAGGTAGGCTATTTGTTAAAAGACGTGCATTTTCCTCCTAAAAAACAATCTGCACCGCCCAACCTGCGGGCTTTGGGTCGACCCGTGCATTACTTGTTTGGGCTATTCCCAGAATCTGATCATCAGTAGCCTAGTCTAGGCTGCATGTTGTTCTCTCCGCTTCATCCTCACAACTTAACCTACTGTAAATGTATGAAAATAAATTATACAAGCACTAAAAACCATTAAATGTATAACCAGAAGCAGTAATAACCATTTTTATATAACCAGGTGTTGGAACTCAATCATAATCCTCTCACTGAATGAGCACATCGAATTTATTGAATTTATGTTGTATTGTAATTTCACACATTACATTCACACTCACAAGTCAGCAGCATTCGCAGCACACTCACAACACATCATTCAATCGAAATAGGTAGGCCTACAGTACGTGAAAGGGGGGGGGGGGGGGCGCTTCCATAGATAGATAAGACTGATGGGATGGGGTTCAGAACAGGTGTTCTGAGAATTTTCCCTACCCATGAAAACATCCTACCGACCTACACTGCACATTACGTCATGTCGAGGAACTTGGTACGAGTTTTATCCTACCGATCAGCTGTCTACCGAGGACTTTTTGAGACAGACACTTGGGTATGCGGTATTTTCCTTTTTAATGACAAAATAACGATGTCTAGAACTTTTGTGTGAGTGTTGTTTAGATCTTTGCTCAACTCAAATAGTTTGTGCTGACTACTTTTGATATCTAAAAGTTATGATGTGCAAAAGTTTCGTTTGGAACACGTCTGCAATAACTAGCGGTTATCTTGGATAGTTGAGGTTAAATAGGTTAAACAAATATTATGCATTGTAACTAGAGGGGGTGAGGGAACTAGGAAGGGGGTGAGCCACTTTTTACATTTTGTTTCAGATCTTCACACCATACCAAATGTTAAAGTGTCCTGTTGCTATTACAGCAAAAAGGTTATGCTAACGGTTATGCTTACGACTAATGGTGATAGCAGAGACGGTTGAAGAGAAACTTCGTAGCGTCACTTCTATTCAACCGTCTCTGCGATCACCATCCTTTTGTAAGTTAATTTGATTGATAACAAATATTTATTACCTGCCGTGCCATAACCTAACTCCATACACTACACACTATACCTGAAGACACTTGTAGGTGTAACTGTTTTTGTCTTTGCAGACATGGAAGAGAAATATCGTCTCGTGCTAAATAAATATTTATTTTAGAATAAATTCGATTTGTATTGTTTATACATTTGTACTTCTCTTGTCTGTGTAGGTGCAGTGTGGAACAGTCGATGTGTGGAACATGCCTGCGGTGGGCCCATTTCACCTGTGTTAACTACAGCGACCCCCTGTCTGAGTTCAACTGTGCAAAATGTGAATAAAATATATAAAAATAATAAATGTACAAAAATGTCTAAATAAATAAAAAATAAATTTGTTTTGTAGTTGTTCACGGTAAAGGCCTTGGGTTCATTTTAATTCTCAGAACGCCTACCTTCATATCAACATAGAAGCATATTCTGATTCTGACAGGATCATTTCAATTGTCGGAACGACCTAGCTGCATAATGTGGAATAGTATTTTAAAGGGGTCATTTGAATTGCTTGAATCATGCAGCCAAGAAGCACATTCTGACGGGTTCATTAACTGTCAGAAACTCCTACCTACCTTACCTTCTGACGATCATTTCAAAACGTCCTACCTGTATATAGAAATGTACCTAATCCTATTGTACCTAGAAATGTACCATCCTATTTTTATTCTCAGTCATTTTCAATCAATCAAACCTTACGTCATCATTTGCACTCGTTATTTCATGTATCTAAAAAGAAGACGGCAAAATTAAATCAGCACTGCACATCCACAATTAAGCTTCACACGCAATTGCATTGAAAACAAGAGTGGTATTATTTTAGTTGCTGGGGACACATTCCATGATTTCAATCCTCGTATCCTACTTGCAGAGAAAAAAAAGCACATCGAACCCCGATCTACGGTGGCCGACAAGGGCCAAACACACTGCAAATGCCCAATACGTCTCAGAGAAAATAGCTTCAAGTGCAGAAGCGATGCAAATTCACAAACACAAACACAAGTTTAAACGAAATACAAACAAAGGACTTGGTGCAAATGAAAAAAACGTGCTGCAAGTAACAAACGCAAATTCATCATCATCAAATGCGCTGCAAATAGAAAAACGAAGCAAAGCACGAAACGACGAAAACAAAGAAAACACCTGCAAATGAAAAACACTGCATAAAAAGTCACCACAACGGAAGTGCTCCAAACCTGCAGGGGGTGCTCTAAGTGTAACAGCTTAAAGGGTCACTTGCAAGTTAAGCACTACTATCGACCATTGTTAATGTCAATGATGAAATATCAAAATCGTAAAATTATACAGACATTCAACATCACGATAAAAAGTTTTTTCACTGAAAGTGTTAACAACCAACGGCAACGCCCAAAACGGGGCATGGTCTGGTGTGACGTATGACGAGGGAGTTATAGCAAAGAGCTAAATAGGTAAATGCTCTGTGGTCCCGTCAGCGATATTTTTTCCTAGTAAAGCGACGCCACAGAATGAGTTTTTAATCCTATTATGAAATCGTGCCTTTAATCTGTGGCGTCGCTTTAGAACTAGGAAAAATAATACGTGGCGAATTGGCCAAAATAGCTGGTGAGTAGTAGCATGGTCGCTAATGCTATTTGTTTACCTCTGGCTACTTGTCTTCATATGAATAAAATAAATACACTTTATTGGTCTGTACGTTCTGTGTCAATTTTGAGTAAATAGGCACCTGTTACCTTTTTAGGCCCAACATTTTGTCTCACTAAATGCAAAAGGCACAATTTATTTCTGTGACTGTCGTCATTGCAGCAGCGCTAGCTAAATTAACGCCTTTCCAGACGGCAAAATCTCATCACGTTTAATCTATAAAACATGCTTAATGTGGGCAGTTATAATCTTTCATACACGATGTGATAAACCAACCATCAACATCAAAGTAATAGTGGCTACTAAAATTATTTTTGACAGACTGACGACGTGACAGCATTAACAGATAGTTTCGTTGTTCCTTTAAGCTGTTACACTTAGAGCACCCCCTGCAGGTTTGGAGCACTTCCGTTGTGGTGACTTTTTATGCAGCGTTTTTCATTTGCAGGTGTTTTCTTTGTTTTCGTCGTTTCGTGCTTTGCTTCGTTTCTCTATTTGCTGATGATGAATTTGTTTTTGTTACTTGCAGCGCGTTTTTCTCATTTGCACCAGGTCCTTTGTTTGTATCTCGTTGTGTTTGTGTTTGTGAATTTGCATCGCTTCTGCACTTGTAGCTACTGAGAGGTATTGGGCATTTGCAGCGTGTTTGGCCCTTGTCGGCCACCGTACCGATCAAATAGTGAGCAGGAATTTTAAAATGACACTGGACACGGGTGGTAGGACTTTCTGACAAGGTAGGAACTCTCTGCGGATATAGCTGTCATTTCTTCCTACCGTAGAACGTGGGTAGGACGTTTCGCGGAAGTAGGAAAATCTGGCGGAACACCGGCTGGGAATGGTCCATGACCCCCCCCCCCCCAAAGTCCCTATTGCTGATCCTGGGTTGTGCACGATCCTGTCCACGAGTCCTGCTGGCTGATTCAGGTATTGCAAGATGCAGTGGCTCAATTGGTAAGGTGCTGGACTTGAAATCAAAACATTGTGGGATCGAGGCCTGTCATGACTAAAATAGCCTTAAGAATAATTACTGATTCCCAGGGCCAAAATATGGAAATATCCTGGAAAGACATCCTTAATCTGTTCCCTGTGATTGCATGACTGAATAACATTGGAAAGGTAAAAAGATCCAAAACCCTTCTACTTAAAGATGCAGTGTGTAATATTTTTGTGTAGTTTATTTCCAGAATTTATGCTGTTCATCAAGTTTTTCATCAATGCTTACCATCGTCCGTCATTTTGAATTTCCACAAATTGCCATTTTTAGCTGGAAAACTTTCAGTTTTTAGGTCATACTAGTACATATTAGTTAATTGGTAAATATCTATGAAAAGTTCAAGTATGGCAATAAAAAAGCAGTTAAGTTTAGAAAAAGTATCATAACATAGGTGAATGGTTTTATTTACCAAAGTGAAATGAAGAGGTATGACAATGCTTGAATGAAGCATGCATGAAAATGTCACTTTATTGAACAGTGACTATGAAACACTTCAATTGAATTGCTATGCAGGTAATAACTGAAGCACAACCATTTTCAAATTCAAATTCAACACATGAATGAAACATGTAGAGTATGAATTGTGACAAATACACATGCTTAAGTAAATTCCAGGTGATAATGCAAGTGATCAATTGTGATTAAAACAAGTTAAAATAAGTTTGAAGTTAATTTTAAAGTAACATTGGTAAGTGCAAAATAAAAGTGAAAGTAAAAGTGAAATCCTGTGCTTAAAAGCAGGTAATACTGCCCAAGAATTCTAAAATCAAGCTTTGAATAAAACATGTCTCTTCTTTACAATGATTACACTTCACTTCACATCGTTAAATAAATATTATTAAACAGTTTCACAGTGTTTTTTTTTTTTTACAGTATTTTTCACACACACACACACACACACACACACACACACAGAATCACTATCAGCAGGAGTACAGTTAGTGGTCATAGACATAGAAAGAAAACAGAAAACAGGTGTTTTGTACGGTTGTGCTACTATTTCAACAATACATTTTCATCACTGAAACCAAATGAAGCTTTCGTAAAATAAAGTGTGGTTGAAAGTGTGGCTCACCTGGAAAGACATGATCCCACATCTGTGCAAAGGTATGACATTGTACAAGTGGCAGTGTATACCCTTGTTGCTACCTCGTCTGCACTTTAACTCTGTTCAGCTGAACAAGTACATCACCACCACCTTCACAGACACATACAGCTGTATGCCCGGAGGATCCTGTAAAGCACACCATAGTTCTTTCACAGTTTATTCTGGTGTCCCTTTCAATGGGCTTACAATGATGTGGTGCTATAACAGACCATAACTTACCTGCATGCATCCAAGATGCTTGCTTGCAGTGGCCCAGTGTGCGTCCACTGCCTCGCCAGACTTGAAAAGGTGGATGCCATCGGTGTCAAGTCCTGCAGGCCCTTTGAAGTCAGCAATGGTGGACTCAATTGCAGAGGCTGTCTCCTGTAAAAAGAAAATCACAATAAAAGGTATTGTTACTCAAAGTGACTGCTTATGTAATAGATGACAACCAGCAGAGTTCGGCTGTAGAATGTTAGTAAACCTCCCTCCTGAAGCCTCATACAGTTACAGTAGCTATCAGTTAAACACTGATGTTAAACACTTACCTCAACCCCATGGGTAATCCGTCTGACATAGGACTTGATCTGGTTGGGCTTCAGAAAGGCAATCATCTCCTCGTTGCTGTACTTTGCGTAGAGCTCCTGATTTCCATTTCTGACCGCTTGCACCAGCAGCATCATGTCCCCCTTGTTGTAGGCCAACACTGCACCTGCCATAGCACTCATGAAGGCCCCATACTTGCCGTGGCACTGCTTGATAACCACCGTGTCCCAACGGTGCAGCCAGTGGCGGATGTCCAGTCTGACCACAGCACCCATGTTCACCCAGTCACTAAACAGGGTCTCCAGGAAGGATGAACCACTGTCACGAAAATAATATTAAAGTGCTATATTGTCATGCGATGTCACTTTTATTCTAGTGTTCAAAACAAGCAAATTGAACTGTTACATTTCATTAAGGGTTAGTGGTACTGTTAAGTTCACATACCGGCAACGGTTGTTGTCTGCATAAATTACTTTGGGTGCTGGCGTGTTGGCACTCTGAAATCGGGCCATAAGACCTCTGGCCATGCACTTGTAGCATCCCTCTGACTCTGATGCCACTGTAGTAGAAAAATCAAAGATGCATGTATGTTGGGGCGTGCTTCCATTGAACCCGCGTATCCCAACCCCCAACCAGATCTCCCGGATCTCCCGCCACACGAAACAAAGGCGTCACACCTGTATATAAGGAGGGCGGTGTGCCCCGGTGTGCCCCTTTGTCTCTACTTTGTTGATAACTAATTTTTGGACGACACCACCACTGTGGTCAGGAACTGGCCCCACTCATTGAGTATGCTGGTGACGTGCTGCATGGTGCCCTGGCCATCACCATAGACCTTCTTGAGGACCTGTGCGAGAAAAAAAAACATTCATTGTACTGTACTTTTGCACTGACAAAATAAAGAAAAAGACTAATGAAACTTTATACATACTTTTCTTGTGCCATCAATGCAGAGGATTTCCCGTCATGCTGAGGAGTTGATTCCTATACACAGGCATCTTCTCCATCTCCATGATCAGATGTGCTCGCCTCAGCACACGGGCAGATGGAAGTGGAGACTGAGAGATGGGTGGTGTGTACGTGCCAGCAGCTTTTACGTAGGACAGGATACCCTTCTGCAACGACATGGATCCAGCCGCGTGGGCCTCGTACAGGAGCGTCTGGTAGAGGTCGCGCCGCTCCATGTACCACTCATCATGACCTTGCTGAAGCACTCTCTGCACTTTTGTCATGGACACGGCGTTGAGACGGTCGCTCAGCATGGTCACCACTCTTCTGTCAATGGCACGCTTCCCACAGAGGATGGCAGGAGACATGCTTCTGATGGCTGGAGCCAGGTTCATCAGGATCTTGGAGCTATACGCCAACCAGATGTACTGTTGCTGTTGGCTATGATCACCCCCTTCCTCCTCGTCTTCACTGTTTACATCTCTAAATTTATTTAATTAGTATCAGTCTAAAGTGGGTTTTGGAATATCAGTTAAATACCATGCAGTCAGAGCCATTTGGATGGTACCTTAAAAGAGTCATAAGTTGCTCCCACCATTTAGTTGTATCACATTAAAATGTAAATGGCATGGTTTAAGCAAATAAAGTCTTAGGCCACCATTTAAAACCCTACACTTTTTGTGTAATTTTTATTTCATATTATGTCTTATTATAATATATCATGTTATTTGGTACTTTTTTACACATACCAATATCATTCTAAAGTTTTTTTTTAAAAGGCCTGGATAGGTACTCAGGTAGGTATTAGGTTAAAGTAGGAACATAGTTGGACTTGTTGGTGCCCGAGCAGGCACAGTTTTGGCTATTGTCACGGCCCGGTAGGGTGGCTGTGGGATGTCTCCCATGTAGCAGTGCAGAGCCCCACCAGGGCACCAGGGGTCTCTGTAGTTTTTGTTTAATAGGTGGGAGTTGGACGAGGAAGCCAGGCTGGCTGCTGGTTGGTCGATACCAAGGGACCGGTGGAGGCTGACTGTTTAAAATGGCATGCCAGTTGGACTCTCTCTTCTCCCTGACGCCGGCGTTCTGCAGATTGCAGATTGTGACATTATGTGCCCTGTCCCCTGGAGCTTACAGTTGATGCGCCGGTTATCGGCATGCTCGCCGGTTCTGCCTGGATACGCTTTTGGCCATGTCCCCTGGAGCTTATGGCAGACCCTGTGGTTACTGACCTGCTGCTCCCAGCCATACACCCTCCTGGACATGGTTTTGGCCATATACCCTGGAGCTTACAGTAGACCCTCCAGTCACCATCATGCTTGGCGGTTCTGCCTGCTAGCGAGCTGTACTCCGAGTACATGGTGTTGGCCATGTGCTCTGGCTACCTCAGTTCTGCCTGTCCTCTGTTCCCCTCCCAGAGCATTTTCTGTTGTGTTCCCTGCTCTGTTGATGCTCTGATTACTGACTTGCTTGTCAGTTGAGCTGTTGTTGACATGATGTGTGGCAATGTCCCCTGTCCTCCTATGGATGCTGGCATTATACCATGGGTAGGGTGGGATTTGAACCGGCAACTCTCCAATCCCAACGCTCTTACCCCTAGGCCACAGCTACCTGCAGGTGCACTCCACGCTGAGCACACCTGATCTTAAGGGGGCAGCTTTCTCTTGCGGCATCTCTTGATGTCGTCCAATCTCGGAAGCTAAGCAGCATCGGCCTTGGTTTGTAGTTGGATGGGAGACCGCCTGGGAATACTAGGTGCTGTACGCTATTATTTTCCTGTCTCACCCTGCGTAAATGACAGACATGTTTCGCGATTGCTTTAAGGGGGCGGCTTTCGCAGGCAGCTTTCACTTACGGCCATACCACGCTGAGCAAGCCCGATCTCGTCCGATCTCGGAAGCTAAGCAGCGTTGGGTGTGGTTAGTACTTGGATGGGAGACTGCCTGGGAATACCAGGTGCTGTAAGCTTTTTTCACCAGCTGGGGGCACACCAACGCAATAAGCACAGCAACATTTTATACCTCAAACCACTATTTCTTTACTGCTTTCCCTTTTAAATTCATCTCTTTTCTTTTAAACAAAAATGAACACTTTATTGATTTATTTATTTCATTATTTATTTTTATTCATTTTTTTTCTCTCTCTGCCTTTTTTCCTAACTGACAAAAGGCTTTTTCCGGCGTTTGACTCAATATCCTAGCGCTGGTTGTAAAAGCTGGCGGTTCAGTGACATGACGAGACTCCCTGAATGACACGCGTGTCTGGCCACTGCTTTAAGAGGGCCATTTTCGCAGGCAGCCTTTGCTTACGGCCATAACACGCTGAGGACATCCGATCTCGTTCGATCTCGGAAGCTAAGCAGTCGGAGTGTGCGCGGTAATTTTGGCAGTAGACAGGGGAGGGGGAGGTGTCTTTCCAGTCCTGATTTTGTTTCTCTTGTGTTTACCTTTAATTATCTTCGTTTATACTGTTTATTTTGAGTTCTAAAGTTTTTTGTTGAGTCTCAGTGAGCCCAGCAGCCTGCCACTGCTGGGTGAGCAGCTCCTTTTTTTGCTGATTATGGACGGACTACATGGCAAAGGATGTTTGGCACGTACACAAGGTTTACGAAAAATGGATCTCTCTGACAAACCCGGTAGCCTGGCGATGAACACGGACTGTGACAAGACGACGATGAAGGACAAAGAAAGTACGAGGAATACGGATATACAACAACGGATTTTGAACGATGGACTGGCTGACGAACGAAGAGATAGTCCTACGGATGACGGATTTGTAATGGTGGAAAAGAAAAAAAGAAAGTCTGATAAACGGGAGAGGCTGCAAGGGGAAGGCGATGAGAACATGGACATGACAACTGATAAAGAAGGAGCGAATGGTGAGAAGGTGGAAGAGAGAAAACAGATGCTGAATAAAACAATGAGTGGAATACCCGGTACGACCGTGAGTAAAACGACGGAAAATGGAAACCAAGGCAGAGAGAACATTGGAGTAAAATATAAAAGGGAATTGACGGTGTTACTAGAAACCGAAGATGTGACTGATTTAAAGGCTTTTGAACTGATAAAACTTATCGAGAGTGCGGCGGGAACGGGGGAGCTGTTAGCTCTAAGACCGACACAAAATAAACAGTTCGAGGCTACCATGAGCTCGGAGAAGGCCTGCGAGAAACTGGAGGAGGGTCTGAGGTACGGGGAGACCATCATCCAGACGAAGAGACTACACAGGCCGGAGGTCATGGTCTCCTTCCTCCACCTGCCACCTGGACTACCGGATAGACACATCCTAGATAGGCTGGTGAAGTGGGGGGTGCAGCCGATCCTACCAGTGAGGCGGCGATACTACCCGGGCACTACGATAACGGATGGAACGAGGTACCTAAGAGTGAGGTTCCCCAAAGACATGGCCTCCCTGCCATACAGCGCACGCTTTGAGACGGAGGACGGTCCCCAATACTGCCGGATCATACATGACAGGCAGGTGAAAATCTGTTGGTTGTGTATGAGCCCTGGTCATGTGCTGAGGGACTGTCCTGCCTTTACCTGTAGGGAGTGCCTGGAACAAGGCCACTTTGCCCGGGAATGTGTCGCCGCCAAATGCCCTGACTGCCGAAGAGTCAGGATGAGGTGCACCTGCCAGCCGCCGGAGGAGGAAGATCAGATAAAGGTGGGGGAAGAGATCGTGGCCTCTGCCCTTGATCCCTGGCCGTGGCCTGATGCCCTTTTCAATTCATCCTTTTTTTTTAAAATAAATAATTAACTATTTAATTAATTAATTAATTAATTAATTAATTAATTTTTTTATTCTTTTTTTTGTCTCTGGCCCTTTTTTCCTCACTGACAAAAGGAAACCACTATTTCTTTACTGCTTCCCTTTTAAATTCATCTCTTTTCTTTTAAACAAAAATGAACACTTTATTGATTTATTTATTTCATTATTTATTTTTATTAATTTTTCTTAACTGACAAAAGGCTTTTTCCGGCGTTTGACTCAATATCCCCACACTGGTTGTAAAAACATACGTTTACAAAAACACAGGAGAGGAAGACTGAATGTCGAAATTACATTAACAATTTATTTAAGATAAAAAAAAAGTAAAATGAAAAAAAAAAAGTAATAAATTGCGCCTTTGGCGATCCCCATTCCTGTCTCCGCTCAGGCGCAGCCAGTTTTTAATGGCCGCCTCAGCCTCGGCCTCTGTGGACGCGGCTGCTGGGTTGGCCAACACTGCACCTGCACACACAAATAAAAAGAAACAGAAATTAGGCTATCTATTTTAAATGGGCCCAAATTTTCTATGTTACTAGTCCTGTGTCACTTTTCAGGAGAGAGACTTTGGGGACAGACAATCAGTTTTCAAGTTTTCTCCCCATTTTTTTAAAGGAACAGTCCACCCTTTTTTGATTTTTACATATTAACAGTATTTCTAAGTGTTGCACATGAATGTATATACCATTTTCCTCTTAGTGTGTTAAGTACTTAGATTCAGTACTCAGAAATTATTAGCATAGCTTAACATAATCACTGAAAGTGAATTGGTTCAATAGCATCAAGCCACAAAAGATAACTGGATGGAATTAAATAGCCGTTTTGCACACTGGTGAATGTTACATTCATTTTAAAGTGGTTTATAAGTACATTTGATGATGTTCATTTTGAACCCATAGACTTCCATTGTTATGCTAAAAATAGCTATACTGTCAAACTAGGTATTGCAAACACATAGAGAAAAAAATCTATGTATTCCCATATTTTATCAGGGCTTAAAAACAGATAAGCAAATTCTTGAAATAGGGTGGACTGTTCCTTTAAGGTGATATTATGAATGATTCAACAAGTTACATAGTCTATTAGAACTACCAAGATGGTCGATGAGTAGAACATTGAGAAAGGTGTAAGGGTATGAATGCTTTTTTTTAACTACTTAAAAAATACATTATATTTAAATTCTCAAAATGTTTGGTATCAATGCCAAACATGACACAGTTATTTTATCTGAGTGCATGTAATTGGTTATATTTTGCATGGACTTACCAAAGATGACGTTATGGATGGGCCTGGCCTTCAACCCCGTCTTCTGGCCCCTGCCACACCAATTTAGTTGAGTGGCGAGCTGCTGGTCAAATAATTTCGCACACACCCTCCAGACAGTTTCCTTCCCCCCTGATAGGGATAGTTGGCCAATCTGTTAAAGCAAAAAGCAAAGAAAGACAAATCAGTTGGCTTGCTGCATGATTATCTAACAATAAAATGGGCCTTGTTTGCTTGTGTGAGACACCGATGAGACGTACCACTTACTGATGACTGCACAGAGACATTGGCCATACCAGTGCATGGAGTTGGGGCCGAAATGACTCGTTGGCGCTGCTGGGCTGGAGCTGGAGGTATGAAAAGAGGAAAGAGTGACAAAGCACTTTACTTTAGTCTTAGCTTAACATCTGCACGTTAACATGATGCCTTTTGATATTTAGATTGGGCTAAGAAATTGAGGAGAAGGGGGGAGGAAAGAGTGAAGGTCCATAGGCCTCATGGACCTCATGGCTTTTTGAACCTGTCTGGGGGATTGGTGTATATGGAGAGGTAGACTAGGCAAATTCAACACAATTTTACTGACGACCGCACAGAGACATTGACCATACCTGATGAAGTTGGGGCTGGGCTCCCCCTTTGCAGCTGCTGGGCTTGAGCTGAAGGCATGAAAAGAGGAAAGAGTCACAAAGCAATGTGAATAAGATATGCAGGTAAGTTACTCACAAACTCTAAAACATTACTGATTACATGTTACTGTCTTCACAAAGTAATCTGTTACAATATCACTGTATTTGAAATGTAAGGCATTGCACTACTCTTGCAATACTGAAGTTAGTCTAGTCAAATTGCAATTTACAGTATTCTTATATATGCTTTGCGTTGGGTTATTTATATGAATATATTTTTAAGTAGCCTAGTTAAATGGAAATATTATATTGTACATTTGCACACAACCAAAGCCATTTTCCAGACGACTAAAAGGTGAAGAATGACTTTATTACTTTATGTAAGCGTATAATAGCTTAAACACATTTGGTGTAGTGTTACATTAATTAAACAATTGCTTTTGATCTGACAATGAAATTACTATAGAATTACTATAGAATAGAATACAATAGAAAGCCTTTATTGTCATTATACAAGTATGAGATTTTTTACCATACTTTACCATAGTGTGCAGTATTTTTAAAGGATTTGCTGTTTGTACTAGAACCATGTTGACTAACCGTGTGGTTGTTGTTCACTCATTTATGTGTCAAGACTACTTCACACACTCCTCTACAGTAGGTGGCGGTATACACACATTGAGTCGCTATATATCAAAAGAAGACGAAGATTTGCCTGAAAGGTGTGAGTACCGTGTAGCCAGCGACAGTAAGCGACAGTACGCGACAATAAGGATCAAGATGGCGGCGAAAAACTATCAAAATAAAAGAGTGCATAAAGGTTCGGTTATAAAGTTTGCTTTTGCCAATATTTCTATGTTTTTACGACGTGGATGGGTTGTGGCTTAGGCTAATTTTACAAATTCAGTAGACTCGTCTTGCAAGTTAAGCTAACATTTTACCTAAAGACCTGCACCCATACGGCTTCACAGTCAGACAACCCTCGTCTCCTAGCAGCTCAGGGAGTACAGAGCGACTGCCAGTAAACACCATCTAGGGCAAGTAGCGCAAATTTGTGGGAAAACCAGAAAACAAATGATGAATCAATACTGACAGTGAGACAAACATATCCGATGTGCACAACTTGTGTTCATAGCGACGCACCGTGTGTACTGTCCCGTTAAAAAGACATGGAACAGATTTGTTTAATTGTACAAAACTCATATGCACTCTACCTTAAATTGGCAAGTAATATGACAGTAACTTGCATACAATATCTTAAGTAAATATCTTTAAAAGAAAACTTTGTAATTTGTGTTATTTGTATAAAACACAAGTGTTATGCTTTTGTATATGAGAAATGTAAATTGCCCATAATGAGTAAGTCATGCATATTATGCATTTGGCTGTTAATATTCTTGCAGACCCCTGCTGAAAAAAACAGCTTGACCAGCTTGTGATGGTTTGCTGGTCAACCATCTTATTGACCAGCTTGTTTGACCATCATATGATGGTTGACCAGCTGAAGCTATGTTTTCGCAGGAGTTTTGCTGGTTTAGCTGGTAGATCCAGCTTATGATGGTAATTAAGATGGTTTTGCTGGTCAAACCAGCTTAAGGTGGAAATTTTTGCTGGTACTGCTGGTTTTGCATTGCTGGTTTTGCTGGTTATTCCAGTTTTAGATGGTCATTCTAGCTGGTTTTGCTGGTTATATATAGCTGGTAATTCCAGCTTATGATGGCCATTGCTTGTTTTTGCTTTTAACTTTAGAAAAATGGCATACACTGGATATTTGAACACTTCAAACAATTTATTGAGGTATATATCATTCAGTGTGGGTGGGTGAGGGTGTAGTGGGGTGTGGTGTGGGTGCAGTCAGTTTTTGTCTCTCCTCTTTCTAATGTCCATGATCTTTTGGCTTATGTAATGGCCCAGGCTTTTTATACGTTGCCTTTGGTCCTCTCCCTCCACTCCTTTGTCTTGTAGCCACCATTGGAAGCATTCTGCAAAGAGAAAATGGACATTAGTTATATGGACAAATAGCTTTAATACATTCTAATTGAAAGCCGGGATTATTGGCCGGTCAATTTGGCGTTTGACATAAAACAAATTGCAATAGTAATCATTCCAAGTTTTTTGTGATCTCTAAAATAACATATTAAAAACCTAATGATTGAAATTTAGTGGAACACGTTATTTAAGGACAAAAGCAGCACATCTCCAAAGTAAATTTCCTCTCAGAGGAAACACAAAAACAATCACACACGTGTATACACACACACACACAGGGAAAAAAAACTGAGAGAGTAAGAACTGACAATAAGAGGGCTGCATTTGATTCGATCATTAACACAGACACACACGGACACACACACAATTACTATTGCAATTACTTTTATGTTGGGCCCATTTTTTAGCTAGATTGACTGGCCTACTACTGCAAACATTGTAGAGGTTGCAACTAAACATTTTAATTTATATTGTTTCACCAGCCTGAGAGAGACATGATGCATTGATGTGGTCTTCCGAAGTAGATATTATCCAGTTGTGAAGTGGTATTTAGATTAAGCCTTTTTTTGCTAAAACGATTATAGACTGTGTTGTTCATCAGCTTCAACAAGAAATTGAATTATCCAAAGTCAAATGGTAAAAAATGCTGAATATTTCCAGACCATGACACTGTCTTAACTTATTGAAAGCCAGTTTTGAGTATTATTTGGCATTTGCCATGGTGACAGTAATGTGTATACGTCATCATCTCATGAATGCACAAATTGTATAGGTTATTGACTGGACAATAACTTTAACTTAGAGTGATTCTGTCCCATTTTTGGAAATAAGCTCATATTACACCTCTCCTTGAGTTAAATGATTGAGTGTTACCTTTCTCCTGTACGTCCAGCTGTTCTCTGAGTATGGCCATGCAAATTTTACCTCCAAGCTAGCAATTAATGTTGAATCCTATGTGACCAGCTAGCCACCAGCTGGTCGCGATTCAATGTTAATTGCTAGCATGAAGGTAAAAATTGCTCTGCATACTCGGAGAACGATTGAAAGTACAGGAGAAAGGTAACACTCAATCCTTCAACTCAAGGAAAGGTGTATTTTGAGCTTATTTCCAAAAATGGGACAGTATCACTTTAACATGGAAGGTTGGATTCATTGGAGTCATTATCTACCTTTCACTGCACGAAATTTGCCTGGGGAGAGTGGTGGCCTTGCCTCCCCCCTTTTAGTTGGGCACTCCTTCCCACTTATGGAGCGCTCTTTTAGGGCTGCAGTTCCCCAGACTGCCACCACCAGCTCCTTTACAAAGAGGGAGTCTTTATAGGTTGCGCAGACGCGCCTCCAGACCTCCCCACGGACCCATACTCCATGGCCCAAGTGTACCTGAAAAATACCGTAACAAAGAAAAAATAGGTGACCAGAACTGTATTGTACCACAATGTTTTTTTCTGAATATACAATCTTTAGCCGCAAATTGTTGAAAGTAAAGTTTTAGAATACACATTTACAATGGATATAGAAAGTCTATGCACCCCTGTTCAAATGGCAGGTTTTTGTTTGTAAAAAAAAATGACAGAAGGGCCAATAATTTCATAACTTTTTCCACCTTTACTATATATTATTACCTGTACAATGCAATTGGAAAAACAAACGCAAAGCTTTAAAGGGAAAATATAGAAAATAAAAAAACTTAAATAAACATGGTTGCATAAATATGCACACTGTTAACCTAATACATTGTTTTAGCCCCGTGGGTTTTATTACAGCACTCAAGACTTTTTTGGTAGGAGCCTGTCAGCATGGCCCACTGTTTCTCTTCAGCTGGTAGTGGGGCCTTCTATAGTTATCCCAAGTGGACACAATATAATATTTCGGCAAAATAGGTGGGGTGTACTTCTCTGGGTGTTTTTGTCCATGACTGTA
This sequence comes from Setipinna tenuifilis, assembly GCA_030347295.1. Lineage (NCBI taxonomy): Eukaryota > Metazoa > Chordata > Actinopteri > Clupeiformes > Engraulidae > Setipinna > Setipinna tenuifilis. Next base: position 31,328,753 of record CM059280.1, read on the forward strand.
TATACGTAAGACTTGAATAGCTTACCTTTCCATCCTCTTCTGTAAATCGGGCCACCAGCTCATTTGTTTCTGCTGGCATCGCCTTATTGATTCTGTATACAAACAGTAGAATAGCCTAAATATGTGCATCCACATCCATCGAATAATTAGTCAATTCATTTGCAAAATTAGGGTGAAGTAGGTCATTTGGGAAACTTTTTGGTAGATCCCATGTGAATCTATTCAAAATGCTCAAGAGGGTTGAAGTTAATTATTGCTCCGCTTGATTTGAGTCTATTTAACCTTAATATTTTAACCTTAAAAGGTTTTAACCTTTAAACACCACAAGACACCATACATTGGTGTGTATTCATGCAAGTGTGAGGAGCACCTATATGTTTGTGTTTGTGTGTGTGTGTGCACATCAGCACGAGTGTGCAAGTGTGCACGAGTGTAATTGTGTGGTGTGCGTCTGCAGGGTTATGTGCATGGATGGGTTTACATAGGCCACAGGTATGGTTACTGATTGACTGCGAATATTTACAGAGATAAAGGCCTGAAGCCGTATTTGTCCCATTTTACCTGGTCCCAATTTACCTTGTCTCACCTTATTGTATAGTCTGTTTGCTAAACTCACCAGATGACACAGCAGATTGAAAGTGGCTCACACAATCCCTTAGCTGATTGGTGACAGCCCTCAGGTCCCTCAGTTCTTCAATTTCGTTTTTCATATCATCATATCTGCGGAATGAAGATCAGACATTATTTAGACCATGGACAATAATAGTGCTTTTTTTTTAAAAGCACAAAGGTGGTAATTATGAAAGTCATTAAAGGTGTTCGGCTGTCTGTTATTGATTGATTTAGTTAGGATACAATGATCACAATATCTTACTTTCTTTTCAATGTGTTCAATTTTTCAGCTGTGGCTCTGTGTCGCTGTTTTTCCTCTTTTAATTGTTCCATCAAGTTTTTATACATTTTTTCCGGAACCACCCCTGGGTCACTGAAGTCATCATCATCATCATCCATGATGTCATCAATCTCTTCATCGTCCAATTCATTTGTGTTCATTGTTTTTTTTTGTAGCGCATTTTTTTCCTTTTTTTTCTCATTTAATATGGCCAATACATTTTTCCTCCTGCCATCCTCTGCAATTTTCTAAAAATTAATATGAAGACACAGACACAGGTTTCATTTATATTTTGCAAAAAAAACAGTATTTAGTCTATTCATAATCTCTTAAACCCAGGAATGTTGAGTACCTTACAGTTGTATTGCAGAAATATCAATACGCCAAATGAATGACATTTAGCTTGGTTGCCTACAGTTGCACTTTGGGTAATTTGCATAATAAAAGTCAATTGGTTGCTGCTTCCAAGTCAGCACACTTCATTGGCTGACGCTCGCGTTGAATATGGGGCTGTGGGTTCGCTCACAGACACAGCTATATTACGAACAGATTAAGGTGTTTGCACTTCATTGTCAACAAGCGACGTCGTGTGATTAGTTCAATCGGATACTCCGCCACTTGCATAGAGGATCTTTTGTAACTATCGGCGAATAAGGTGAGTAACTGTGCAGATTAATTTATATTATATTGTCTTACCTTCGATGTGTTTTTTGATGATGTTGGTTGCTCGGTGTCTGCTGGCGCCTCCTCATCGAAAATTTTGGGCAGCCTTAAACGTTTCGTTGGCTGCTGTATTTCTGCCAAAATGTCCTCTTTCAAGCCTGTGGGATGTTAACATTTCGTCATTCATGTAGCTGTACAAAGGTTAGTTTTCGCGCTAGCTAAAGTCAACTTTATGTAATTAACTGTAATTACAGTCTGCTAGATTGCTAGTTAGGTAGCCTGCTTTAACGGGCGTTCTAGCTAATACCGCTAGCGGCTAACTTATGCTATCAGACTTTTATTGCCAGTAAATGCCCGAACTTTAGTAGCACTAACTTTTATCATCATGTTATGCTAAGATGATTGTTTAGTAATTTACACAGTACACGTATCATTACGCTTTTATATCACTTGCTGGCAAACTTACTTCGGACCATCAACACCTGACCACTGAAGTAGTCGTTTTCCCACTTAATAAAGTATAGCTTGGTCGGGGTGTGGGTTTTTTGGCTAAAGTTTTTGATGTCCCCGATGGGAACAATCTTTTTGACCCCATCGTCTGTATACCTGACATAGGCGTACATCTTAATGTAATTAACTAGTAATGTTAACTAATTAGTAATAACGAGTTAACTGTAACAGTCGGCTCCAACAGCTAATAAGTGTGTAGCTAGGCAACAACATTAGCTCGTGAAGTTAATAGCTTGTGCTCGAGCTAATTGTCCCAGAGCCAGGAGGGTTTCATTTATGGAGCCCAAAAGGTTCAATTGGTGTTTCTGATTCAAAAAATGTAGAGGAATTCAAAAATGTCTTACAAACCTAAAGGTAGACACAAACTCACATTATTCATCTGAAGGTGGGTACCTGCTCATATCTGTTTTCAGCTTTGTTTGGGAGTGATTGCTAGCAGCATTTTCCAAAAATCCATATAAACTAAACAAAATAAATGGCACTGAAGTGGTTTTCCTAGCTTAATTCTGTGGTGCTGATTCCAAATATTGACTTATTTAGTCATAAAACAGTGTTCTGATACATATTAATTATTATTTAGATTCAACTGGCCATTTCTTATGTTTACCATTGCTGTGCAAAAGAGCAGGAAACGAAGCAATAAACAGAAGAGATGTCATAAGGGAGATCCATTTTCCAGAAGATTACAGTTTATTCGCATCCATTTGCAAGGAGAAGAGCTTAAGCTAACTAAGACATTAGAGCATAGTATAGCATGACCATGAGGGCTGTGAGGAAAATTACTTTTCCGGATATGAGCAGGTACACACTTTCAGATGAATGTTGAGAAGGTTTGTAAGACTTACATTTTTGAATTCCTCACAATTTTTTTATTGAATCAGAAACGCCCATTGAATCCTTTGGGCTCCACCACATAAATAAAACCCTCCTGGATCTGGGACTATAAGCTACTGCTCGAGCTTGGCTAAATGGCGATAAACTAGTACAAAGCAACACTGAAGTTCTTTTCCAACCCCCTCTTCCAATAGATGTCTCGCAAGCGTTACAAAGCTTACCTTGAGCCTAATGATGAAACCTTTGTACCCATCCGAAGCCGTCGTCGGTGTGAGGTAAGTCTTGATTTTTATAAGATTAACACAACAATGCGCAGTAATGTGGATCTGGTAGTAAGAAATGATAAAAGGAACTAGCAACATGCCAAGGGTATTTTTTTAATATTGATTAAACATATTACAGCTTTAAATAATAGTGGCGTAAATGCTCAGGCATGTGTCCATTGTATTTTCTGTTGTTCAGGATGGCTGTGGAATGGGTCGCCCAGTACAACCGGCCTCTCCTCCACACTCTCCAGTTCACTCTGTAAGTACACATCCAGCAATGCTGCTCCCAGATAAGCACTGTGCAAAGAGCAGTGTGTGTACGCGTGCATGTGTGCCCACTCTCTCTCTGTGTCTCTCTCTCGCTCTCTCTCAGGATGGCAGTGGGTTGGTTTATTCAGTAGAGCTCCTGGCTTCTCCTCCACATCCACTGCACTCTCCACATTCTCGCCGCTCTCCTCCTCTCTCTCCAACAGTGCCTCTCAACGATGACACTGAAAAGGTTACAGACCCAGACTTGGACGAAGTGCTTACTACCCGTGGTCGTATAACTAAATCAGAGGCTCTACTGCTCATTATGAACTTTGTTGCTAAACACAAAGTTACTGGTTTACTGTTGACTGATCTCTTGATGATTATCAATTTATTGTTTGGCCATGATGTGCTTCCACAATCTAAACATTTGTTTAACAAATACTTCATGGAGCAATCTAAAGGCATCTGTTACCAAATTTACTGTCAAACTTGCAAACACTTAATTGGAACAAGAGACGAAATTGCAGAAAGTGAAGGAAAAAAATGTACAAACTGTGGAGCTGCTCTTGAAACAGGACTGAATGGGGGCAGTTTTTTTAAGCCTACCTTTAGAACCACAACTCAAAAACATTCTAGAAAACGAACACACTAATTTAAAGTACCGGTTCAACAGTACATGTTGCAGTGATTTAATTGTACCTCAACATCAGATAAATGTGTTTTTTTCACAGTCAGACAATTTAAATTTTGTGGGCATTATACCAAGCAGACTAACATATTCCATTACGGATCACTATGGACTGGGACCTACATGGGCAAACTCTCAATTAATAACTTACTATGATTTTAAACAGTACCATATTAAGACCTAGTCTTATCCCCCTTTTTATATGCACAACTTGTTTTCATGGTCAAAAAACCTGAAGGTTTGAAAGCCATGTGTGTATTTCTATGGTAGGCCTAATACATACCATTCGGCTGCCAATTTCTATGACCTTGTACCTACAAGGACAAATTGTACATAAATACCTGTTGATACTCTTAAAGTACATGATATGAGGATTTCATTTGACCCCTCTTTTACATATGCACAACTTGTTGTTTTCTCAGCCACACAATTTCAAAGT
>CM059280.1:31338296-31366031 GCA_030347295.1 Setipinna tenuifilis
GTGGGGCACAGACCCAAAATATGGGAGGTTGATTCTAAGTTTCGGGGGCAAGCCCAGCAAGAAGCTTGGGATTTAGATTGACCTCTAGACAGGAACTCTTTGGTAGGCCACACTCCGCACCTCAGCCGTACTAGATTGGCAAACCCTTTGCACGGTTTGCCAGACCGCTGAGTAAGCCATTGGTTGGCCTCCGCTGAATTCTTGAAGCCCTCCAGTCCCACTCCCTGCACAGGCTTTGCCGCCCAGTCCTCAAACTCCAACCTCCTCCATTCACATGGAATACACCATGTGAATTGTTGTGGGGCCCCCTCCCCTGTGAAGGGCCCCCTCAGCTCTGGCCAGAAAGCGGATAAGTCTGGTGCATCCTCCCTTTCACCACCTGCCATCACCCATCTCCGTGTGAGTCCCTTCTGCCCTTCGAATTCCCACGCGAGGGTGTGCACCAACTGGTCGGGGCTTTGGAGGAGACCAGCCACCCTTCTAACTTGCATAGCCGGGATTACTCTAGCAAGTCTCGGCAGTCCCAATCCGCCGTCGATTGGTCTGCTGTAAAAGACTCCATCGCAGGTGGTTAGGGGGAGTCGCAACCAGTTCTTCACGCTACTGCGGATCATAGTGTCAAGCTCGATCAATTGGACCCTTTTCGCATCGCCCAGGTCCAGTCTGTACAACACTCTGGGTAATAAATGGTTACGAGTGAACCATACTTTTTGGCTTGCATCAAGTGGGGCCTCCCCCACTTTCCTCAGCCAATCACGCACCGTGTTTCGCAGCTCCGGCCGTTTGATTCCCTTTCTCGGACTAATCTGCAAACCAAGATAACTCGCCACATCTTGGTCGCCCAGTAGGGGGACGGGCTCCCCAGCCACCTCCCAGCGGTGGCACGCATTGACCCTCATTTTATTACGCTTTCCAGTTGGGTCGGGCGAAAGCAGAAAGCCGAATGATTCATTGAATTTCTTCACTTTGACATTCAGAGCACTGGGCAGAAATCACGAGCCGCTGTGACAAACATCGGCCCCTGTGACCGCGAGCGTCCAACTCAGACGCTCAAGGCAAACGGCTTAGGAAATCACACCTCCCTTTGCACGTTTTTAACGGGGCATGCATCCTCGGAGACTCGACTCGCAACCGGGTGCGGGTGTGGGAGAGAGGTGGACGTCCGAAGACCACACCTAGCCCGAGTCCCAGGGCCACCACTTGCGTACGGAGCGACAGAGAAGCTTACTCGGGTCTCACGCCAATTCACTTCGCAACTCCACAAAGGGATAACTCCCTTTAGAAAGTGGAGCAGTGTCCAGCACTCTCCAATAAATAGTAGTTCATACAGGGAACTCATATATCCCAGGCCCTTCAAACCGGAGCAGACTTTTGGAAGGCTCTCATTATTCATATAGACTGCTTTAACGTGTTCAGACAGACCCTCTTGCCAAAAACCTTAGCGTCCTTTTTGTTGAGGCCCAGAATTTTTAAGATTCGGTTGTTACCCCTGGTCCATTGACCCCTGGCACCTACGACAAAGCCGGTCGTACGGACTCTTTGGATGCCCTTCCGTTTCAACAGTACCGAGGTCAATGGGCGGTATTTCTGGGCCTTTCCTTTCGCCACCCGCTCTAGGGATTGTCCTCTCAGTTCATAACGCATGGTGACGTCCACGATGAGTGCCTCATTATCTCTCGTGAAGACCAGATCAGGCCTCCGTACTCCCCCAGGAGGAAGCACAAATACCCTCTCATAGTCCACATTCCAGCCATGCTTCTCGCCCAACATTCCAAGCTTGTCACGCAGTCTGTTGTGTCTGGAGATTCGCTCTCCTCTCACAGTAGGACACAGACCGAGGATGTGGGAGGTGGATTCCAAGTGTCGGGGGCAAGCCCAGCAAGAAGCACGGGATTTGGATTGACCTCTGGAAAGGAACTTTTTGGTCGGCCACACGCCACACCTCAGTCGCACTGCATTGGCGAACCACGGAAATGGACAACTGAGTCAACACAGGTCTCACAATACCTTGTCTGGGGCTAATTTGCAATCCAAGATAACCTGCTGTCTCTTGGTCACCCAATAGGGGGACGGGCTCCCCTGCCACCGTCCAGCGGTGGCACGCATTGACCCTCAATCTGTTACGCTTAGTGGCCACCGACCCCCCGACTGGGGAGGCATCCCCAGCCAATCCACCTGCCCTCGGAGAGGGAGGCTTCATGTTATCACTGGCTCCCAGAGGAGTCAGGTTTCCACCCCCGGGAGCATCCGCCCTCGGGGGCCTTAGAGGCGATCCCCTAGCTAGACCGGCAGCGGTGCGGGGACTTACACCGCGCCTAGCCACGTTGGTAACCCGGGCCCCGTGGCGTCCGGTATGAGTTAAAGTTTGAGAACTATTCATGGATCTGAAATGAGTTGGGGGGCACATTGCCCCCCTTGGGGTCCATATAGCTCCATACCCACTCCTGAGTACGAGCACGCAGGAGGTATAAAAAGCTCCCCTCCTGTAAGTGGAATCGAGCCACTGTCGGATAGTTTCAGGGACTTTACCCACGTTGGATACTCACGAGCCTAGGCAACCACGGGCAGAGGCGATTTTAAAAGACCCCGTAGAACACGGGGATAACCGTCAATTCCTGTAAGTCTCACGGCGGTTCAGCCTCCCTCCCAAAAGCATAAAAGCATTGCCCCACAAGGACTTAGTCTCTGAGCCTAACCCACACCCCCTAAGCCTCAGCTACTCTGCCCGTGTTTGGCACTCCGTCACTGGGCTACTGTCAGGGGGCTATGCCCTCTGACCACCAGGACAACATTCACCCACCCACCACCCTTAAGCCCCCACCCACTCTGTCCGACTTAAGCACACTATCTCTGGGCTACTGACTAGGGCACACGCCCCCAGAGCTCCATGCCCATGGTTAACCCACAGGATTTAGTCTCTGTGCCAACAGTTATTGAACCACCACCCTTAAGCCCCCCCACTACTATGCCCGCCTTAAGCACTCTGTCTCTGGGCTACTGACTGAGCCACGCGCCCCCAGACTTCCATACCCATGGTTAACCCACAGGACTTAGTCTCTGGCACAACATTCACTGAACCACCACCCTTAAGCCCCCCCACTACTATGCCCGCCTTAAGCACTCTGTCTATGGGCTACTGACTGAGCCACGCGCCCCCAGACATCCATACCCATGGTTAACCCACGAGAACTTAGTCTATGGCCCAACCTTAAGAGAGTCAAAGCTACTACGGCCGTTTACCCGCGCTTCATTGAAACCTCCATACTTTCCCCGCTGATTCTGCCAAGCCCGTTCCCTTGGCTGTGGTTTCGCTAAATAGTAGGTAGGGACAGTGGGAATCTCGTTCATCCATTCATGCGCGTCACTAATTAGATGACGAGGCATTTGGCTACCTTAAGAGAGTCATAGTTACTCCCGCCGTTTACCCGCGCTTCATTGAATTTCTTCACTTTGACATTCAGAGCACTGGGCAGAAATCACGAGCCCGGTGTCCAGCACCGGTCCCTGTGACCGCGAGCGGCCACTGACTCCACCCAGACCCTTCGTGCAAGCTCTCGAGTCCAACTCAGACGCTAGGCATTAACGGCTTAGGGATTGTAACAGGTGCTCCCAGCGTGTTCTTTCGTTTCGAGACACGCTTCCCCGGGATGACTCCTTCGCTACCGGATGCGAGCAGGGAGAGGGGTGGACGCTCGAAAGCCACACCTGGCCTGAATCCCAACAGCCACCCGTGCGCACAGAGGGACAGAGAGGTTACCCCGGGTCTTACGCCGGTTGGCCTCGCAACTCTGTGCAGGGACGATGGCCTCAGGTCAGGTTTGTCAAGTCCAGCATACGTGAGTTACCGCCTGCGTTTCCTGAAGAGGAGAAATAGCACGGATTACTACACCGAAGTGCCTCTTCCGCTCCCCCACTCCAGACCGACCAGACATACGACTTCGTACCGTATACCTGATAGGGACCCGACCTTCGGCCGCCCCATAGCAATGTCAGCCAGCACCCTCCTTACCACTCGGGCGGTAGGGCCTGTAACTAGACACTGCCGGGGTGTGCGTTCGAAAGGTAATCATGCTCAACTTACGCACTCACGCCCCCGGTCCACTGTGGGATCGAGAGCCTCCACTCTCCGCCCATCCAGAGGGTGACGCGCTCCACCGCTGATCCTGACCAGTAGATTACGGACGCCTGGTAATCGCTGCACTGAGGCAGTGACGACCTTCGCTTGCCGCCCAGCCAGAACCTTAGAGCCAGCTAGTCATAAGGACCGATGTTCCGTGCTCTCTTAAATGCAACTTATCGGGGTCATTCCTCAAGGCGGTTTGATAATAGAACCTTGACCGGGCTTTTCCGCTCCAGAGTTGTATAGACAAGCGTAAGACCTTTGTCACAGCAATAGAGTTTTGCAGGCTCGGCCAGAGATAGAGAACGGATTCCCATTAGTCATATAACAGCCGAAGGCTGCTCAGGCAGGTGGTTCGCCCGGGGTTGTCTGCGCCCATGGAGCTCAGTGCACTCCTTCACTGACTCCGGTTCTTTAAATCCCCTGGTCCGCACCAGTTCTGAGTCGGCTGCTAGGCGCCGTAGCTGGGGAGATCCGCGAGAAGGGCCCGGCGCACGTCCAGAGTCGCCGCCGCGCACCGTAGCTACCCGGCCCCGCCAAAGCCACGCACGCCGTAGGCAGCGCGCGACGGGCACCCCCGCCGACGACCGCCCCCGTGAAGGGGCGGCTGAACGATGGGGACCCGCCGCGCGCGCTTTCCGGCGGCGACGACAGAGGCGAAAACCGGGGCTCCGGGACGGCCGCTCCTCCAGCCGCGGCACGGGCCCAGCCCCGCTTCGCACCCCAGCCCGACCGGCCCAGCCCTCAGAGCCAATCCTTATCCCGAAGTTACGGATCTGACTTGCCGACTTCCCTTACCCGCCTTGTTCTAACATGCCAGAGGCTGTTCACCTTGGAGACCTGCTGCGGATATGGGTACGGCCCGGCGCGAGATTTACACCTTACAGTCCCAATCACGAGTGGGGTTCAGCGGGTTACCCACGCCTGTCGGCGCAGAGTAGACACACGCTGATCCACCCATTGTGGCGCGCGTGCAGCCCCGGACATCTAAGGGCATCACAGACCTGTTATTGCTCCATCTCGCGTGGCTAAAAGCCACTTGTCCCTCTAAGAAGTTGAAACGCCGACCACCGGGGGCCGCGTAACTATTTAGCATGGAGGAGTCTCGTTCGTTATCGGAATTAACCAGACAAATCGCTCCACCAACTAAGAACGGCCATGCACCACCACCCACAGAATCGAGAAAGAGCTATCAATCTGTCAATCCTTTCCGTGTCCGGGCCGGGTGAGGTTTCCCGTGTTGAGTCAAATTAAGCCGCAGGCTCCACTCCTGGTGGTGCCCTTCCGTCAATTCCTTTAAGTTTCAGCTTTGCAACCATACTCCCCCCGGAACCCAAAAACTCGTGGTTTCCCGCACGCTGCCCGGCGGGTCATGGGAATAACGCCGCCGGATCGCGGGTCGGCATCGTTTACGGTCGGAACTACGACGGTATCTGATCGTCTTCGAACCTCCGACTTTCGTTCTTGATTAATGAAAACATTCTTGGCAAATGCTTTCGCTTTCGTCCGTCTTGCGCCGGTCCAAGAATTTCACCTCTAGCGGCGCAATACGAATGCCCCCGGCCGTCCCTCTTAATCATGGCCCTGGTTCCGAAAACCCACAAAATAGAACCGGAGTCCTATTCCATTATTCCTAGCTGCGGTATTCAGGCGTGCTGCGGCCTGCTTTGAACACTCTAATTTTTTCAAAGTAAACGCTCCGGGCCCCGTCGGACACCCAGCTAAGGGCATCCGGGGAGCGCCGGGAGGCAGGGGTACGGGACAGACGGTGGCACGCCTCGCGGCGGACCGCCAGCCCACTCCCGACATCCAACTACGAGCTTTTTAACTGCAGCAACTTTAATATACGCTATTGGAGCTGGAATTACCGCGGCTGCTGGCACCAGACTTGCCCTCCAATGGGTCCTCGCCCATGGGTTTAGGATACGCTCATTCCAATTACAGGGCCTCGAAAGAGACCTGTATTGTTATTTTTCGTCACTACCTCACCGTGTCGGTAATGGGTAATTTGCGCGCCTGCTGCCTTCCTTGGATGTGGTAGCCGTTTCTCAGGCTCCCTCTCCGGAATCGAACCCTGATTCCCCGTTACCCGTGGTCACCATGGTAGGCGCCTAAAGTACCATTGAAAGTTGATAGGGCAGACATTCGAAAGACACGTCGCCGCCGCCGAGGGCGCGCGATCGGCCCGAGGTTATCTAGAGTCACCAAAGCGGACCGGGGACCGAAGCCCCCGGATGGGTTTTTGGATCTGATAAATGCACGCATCCGCAGCCCCCCGTGAAGGGGGCCAGTCAGCGCTCGTTTGCATGTATTAGCTCTGGAATTGCCACAGTTATCCAAGTACGGGTGGGAGCGATCAAAGGAACCATAACTGATTTAATGAGCCATTCGCAGTTTCACTGTACCGGCCGTGTGCACTTAGACCTGCATGGCTTAATCTTTGAGACAAGCATATGTTACTGGCAGGATCAACCAGGTAGCTTCAGAGGGCACACAAAACGGGACATCCGGCCGAAACCGGGGCCCCGCAGTGGAGCTTCTCGTCGGCTGTCAAACCGGGGAGGACTCGGAAAAGTGCGTTTCAAGGCAGACCGGGGAGTGTAACCAGAGTCAGGGGGCAAGCCCCCAGCCTGAGTTGCCCTGCCCTCGGCCACCTGCATCGGACCGCTCGGTCAGACGGGGCGTCTGGATCTCGCTCTGAAGGGTTCGGCACTGGAGGCAGAAGCCCGTAGGCTCCTGATATCCCCAGGCCTGGAGGCAGAACCACCTGGAGCGGGGAGGAAGACCTGAACCAGCTTATGCTGTCAGGGTGCCTCCCCTGGCGGATCTTGGCTTCATATCGGTCGGTTTGGGGGTCACGACGGGCGGTTCTAGTGAACAGAATGGCTCAGAGACTAAGTCCAACTTTTTGTTCTGAGACTAAGTCCACTTAAAAAGGTGTCTCTCGATTTCGCGCGGGGTGTTCCTACTTAAACCTGGTTTTTGGTACCCTCCAGGGGTAGGGGGAGGTCTCAGAACAAGGCCGACGAAGAGCACTCTTCGTCGGACTGCCACCGCGGCAGCAATACCCTGGTCGCGGCAGCAAGTGGGCAATGTTAAATAAATAATTAGGGACTTAGAAAAATTTCCCACTTTTTCCTCCTACCCAGGGTGAACCCAGTTGGACTTAGTCTGATTTTCAGCTTTTTCTCAAGTTGGACTTAGTCTGATTTTCAACATTTTCCTCCTACCCATGGTTAACCCAGTTGGACTTAGTCTGATTTTCAGCTTTTTCTCAAGTTGGACTTAGTCTGATTTTCAACTTTTTAAAGCTCCAGGGCACAGGGGGCTTTGCCAACATTGTGTCCGAGAGGAGTGCTCGCCACTGGGCAGAAGTGGACGGCACATGGGGTAACTGGAGCAAGCACCATGAGCTCCAGAGGACAGGGGGCTTTGCCAACATTGTGTCCGAGAAAGAGTGCTCGCCACTGGGCAGAAGTGGACGGCACATGGGGTAACTGGAGCAAGCACCATAAGCTCCAGAGGACAGGGGACGTCGCCAAAAGCGTGTCAGGGGAAAGTGCTTTAAAGCGGGCTTAACTGGTGAGCACGTCGGTGACTGGAGGGTCTACCGTGAGCTCCAGGGGGCAGGGGACACTGCCAAAAGCCTATCCGGGGAAAGTGCTTGAAAGCGGGCTTAACTGGTGAGCACGTCGGTGACTGGAGGGTCTACCGTGAGCTCCAGGGGGCAGGGGACACTGCCAGAAGCGTATCCGGGAAAAGCGCTCGAAATCGGGCTTAACCGGCGAATCAGGTCGGTGACTGGAGCTCTACCGTGAGCTCCAGAGGGCAGGGGACACTGCCAGAAGTGTATCCGGGAAAAGCGCTCGAAATCGGGCTTAACCGGCGAATCAGGTCGGTGACCGGAGCTCTACCGTGAGCTCCAGAGGGCAGGGGACACTGCCAGAAGCGTATCCGGGAAAAGCGCTCGAAATCGGGCTTAACCGGCGAATCAGGTCGGTGACCGGAGCTCTACCGTGAGCTCCAGAGGGCAGGGGACACTGCCAGAAGCGTATCCGGGAAAAGCGCTCGAAATCGGGCTTAACCGGCGAATCAGGTCGGTGACCGGAGCTCTACCGTGAGCTCCAGAGGGCAGGGGACACTGCCAGAAGCGTATCCGGGAAAAGCGCTCGAAATCGGGCTTAACCGGCGAATCAGGTCGGTTACCTCCGGAGCTCCGGAGGACAGGGGGGCATTGCCACAAGAGTGTCCGAGGAAAGGCGCTCGAAATCGGACACGGCCGGCGAGGGAGGTCGGTGACCGGCTGGTTCTCCACGACCCGCAAATAAGTTGCCGGATGGAGCCACCATACCCTCCTAGTCGCACTGGGGCAACTCCCAGCTCTTCACCCTGGGCATAAGTTCACTTAAAAACGTGGTCCTCGATTTCGCGCCGGTGGTTCCTACGAAAACCTGGTTTTTGGTACTCTCCAGGGGTAGGGGGAGGTCTCAGAACAAGGCCGACGAAGAGCACTCTTCGTCGGACTGACTTGGCGGCATGAACACCCTGGTCGGGCAGCAAGTCGGCACTGTTAAATAAATAAATAAGGACTTAGAAAAATTTCAGGCTCATTCTCAGACCTCCAGAGGAGGGGGAAGACGGCCGGACCATGCCCGGGAAGGGTGCTTGTGGCCGGCCAGGGGCCGGGGGGTCATGGGGGGTCCCTCCCTGGAAGTGTCGCCCCCTTGTGGCCGCGTTCAAAAATACATCTGGAGGCGCCATCAAGTGGCCGAATGAAGAATTACATCAAAAAAAAAAAGGAAAAGACTGCCAATGAATAAAAACCCTTTTAAACCACTTTAACTTGACATTTTTAAATAAAACAAAATACTAAAAATCACTAAAAAATAAAATACACCATAATATCAAATAATATTACACAAAATGTGTTGCATTTACCCAGTTTGCCCACACATTATAGTTTAAACATTGCAAAAAAATCTATAGGATGATATTGGCGTGTATGAAAGTGTTCCAAATGACCCGATATGTACCTAAGCCTATAATACAACTTGATTTAAAATAATATTACACAAAATAAGTGTGAAATGTGTAGCATTGAGCCTTTTTTACAGCCTAGATGCTGACAAACCAAGTATAGGATGATATTGGCATGTATGAAAGTGTTCCAAATGACATGAAATACTCTAATACAACTTGATTTAAAATAATAATACACAAAATAAGTATGAAATGTGTAGCACTGAGCCTCCTTTACAGCCTAAATGCTGACAAACCAAGTATAGGATGACATTGGTGTGTATGAAAGTGTTCCAAATGACATGAAATAGTATAATACAAGTTAATTTCAAATAATCTTACACAAAATGTGTAGCATTGGGCCAATTTGTGTAACACATTACAGCCTAAATGCTGACAAACCAAGTATAGGATGATATTGGCATGTATAAAAGTGTTCCAAATGACATGAAATACTCTAATACAACTTGATTTAAAATAATAATACACAAAATAAGTATGAAATGTGTAGCACTGAGCCTCCTTTACAGCCTAAATGCTGACAAACCAAGTATAGGATGACATTGGCGTGTATGAAAGTGTCCCAAATGACATGAAATAGTATAATACAAGTTAATTTCAAATAATCTTGCACAAAATGTGTAGCATTGGGCCAATTTGTGTAACACATTACAGCCTAAATGCTGACAAACCAAGTATAGGATGATATTGGCATGTATGAAAGTGTTCCAAATGACATGAAATACTCTAATACAACTTGATTTAAAATAATAATACACAAAATAAGTATGAAATGTGTAGCACTGAGCCTCCTTTACAGCCTAAATGCTGACAAACCAAGTATAGGATGACATTGGTGTGTATGAAAGTGTTCCAAATGACATGAAATAGTATAATACAAGTTAATTTCAAATAATCTTACACAAAATGTGTAGCATTGGGCCAATTTGTGTAACACATTACAGCCTAAATGCTGACAAACCAAGTATAGGATGATATTGGCATGTATAAAAGTGTTCCAAATGACATGAAATACTCTAATACAACTTGATTTAAAATAATAATACACAAAATAAGTATGAAATGTGGGTAACGCTTTATATTAAGGTCCTTGTAATAAGCCTTAATAGTTAATAGTTAGAAGGTAATAAGGCCCTTATAAGTGCATATAAGATGCTTATTGACATTATTATGTGTTTATAAGACTATATATGTATTAATAGTCTCATTATAATATAGTTAATAGCAGACTATAAGAGATTTATAAGAACTTATAAGGAACTTGTTAACTGTTTGTTAATGCTTAAAAATATTTATGAAATACTGATGAGTATTTTATAATTGTTAATAATAACATTACAAATACATATATTGACTCAACTAGCACAACTATTATGAATTTGTCATGGCTTTATTAATCTTTATTGTTGATGTATTAACTTTAATATATACTTCACTGCTTACCTATTATAAGTTAACTATGCACTTGTTTACAGTTAACTATGCTTTTTGCAGGTACCGGATCTAAAGCGAGAACAGTGTCTTATAAAGACTGATAAATATTTTATTGTGCATTATTATGCCTTTAAGAATACTTTTTTGATTGTTTTATTAAGATAAAATGTACTTTATTATGCCCTTATTATCAGTTAACTATGCGCCTGTTAACAGTTAACTATGCTTTTTGCAGGTACCAGATCTAAAGCGAGAACAATGCCTTATTAAGTCTAATAAATCTTCTATTATGCATTTATTTATAGCTAACAATACATGTGGTTAAGGCTGATATCATGGAAAGAAAACATTTTCACACAACAATTTTTCATTTATTTATTGCTGTGGCATATTTTCATACAAATGTAAAAAAAAAAAAAAAAAAAAAAATCACCAACACCTGACAACATCAGTTAACATGGAAAAGTACAATTTTGAAAAGTGTAACATTAATGTTTATTCCTAACTGCACACTGTTTAGTCTTCGTTTTAGCCTACCCTATACCTTTTAGCTAGGCTATATCACATAGTAGCCGACCAAGAGGACCATCTTTGTGTTTTCTGCCTAGCCAGTCACTCCACTCAATGAGACAAAGATGGTCAGACAACAAACTTTCAGTTTGCCTCCAAACTTGCTCCTTAATACTCTGCCACGCTCTTTCTATGAGCTGTGTATGCGCACCTGTTACCACCTTGCATGATTTACAGTCATGTGATTGTAGCCAAGTTCAGCGAAGGAACGATAAGCACGTCATTCATCACTAATTATGTCTGATCCTATCCTGACATGATGCGCAATCAGAGGGACAAGATCTTCTAATCTTCTCGTCAGTTTTCTGACTTTGTTTTGCAGTGTCACCCTGGTACAGTCATTTCTCTTTTATCTCTTCTTTGCTTTTCGCGGGCAGTCTACATCCGTTCTTTTTTTTTGCACTTCTGGTGCGCTTTTATTTTGAAGACAGGCCGTAAAACCGACACTTGCATTTTAAGCTAGTGATTGAGACACACTTCTGAACCTTCTCTGGTCAACCGATCAACGTGAACGTCTTTCTGATTCCGCATGCGAAATGGAGGGAGAGGACCAAACATCTTTATCCTCGAGGAGACTACAAACCCGGTCTAGACCTCGAAAAGATAATGCTGACAAGAGGAGTTGTTGTGATATGGAGGACAACTTCTCTGGTGAGTTTTAACTGCAGCTAACTAGCTTTAACTAGCTAACTAAGTTAGTGTACACTCAAACATGCAGCTACAGTAGATGTACGATTAAAATAATCAACTCATATTTATATAGCAAGTTATTTCCAACAGTTTTCTTCCTTACACCTGAAACGTGACTAAAAGGGACACTTGGTTACATTAAAACTCTGTTTTAAAAATATTCTCGTTTATGCAACTGGTAACTTGCTAACGTATTTTGTCTCCAGCTATGCTAATTTACAGGCATGTTAGGCTACATTTACGGAAATAATATAGCTTCTCTGTTTATGGAAATAATATAGGTTCGCTCTCTTTTTGCTGCTGTTTACATTTAATCAACAACATGGTGATTTGAATCAAATATGGAAACCATGACCACATGTATGATATTTGTAACAAAGAATACCACATGAACATTAGAATTCAGTGAGTTATTATCTTGGTACAGGCCTTTCATTCCTCTTTAATTTTTCATTGCCCCTGTATACATTCTCCTGGAAGGCATAATTCATGATTAGTATTAAGTTTCAATTGTTATTTCTGTCAGGTGCTGTCCAAATGGCCCCCACTGCCAAACTCCAGAAGCACAAACATGAGCTGGAGCTGGCTAAATTGAAAATAGCTTGTCAGGAAGACTTGATCAAGGAGCTAACCAAGGACAGAGACTTTTTAAAAGACCAGCTGTCTCAGAGTAAGTGGTGTTCACCAGTATGTTAAGTATTACTGTATGTTAATATATTTTGTTGCATAAATTGTGGTGTTTTATTGTTTTTCCATACATGCCATACACTTTACTTTGTCCTTTTTAACCTGTGACACCATCCTACTATAATAGTTTAGTAGTACTATTTCCAAACAGTTGAACCTATCTCCTAACATTTTGGCCAATGTGTCATTCTGTTTTCTTCATACAGCATCAAGAAACACCAACACAAGAAACACGAGAAATGATGACCCATCCCCTGAAGCATCTCCATCATATGCTGATTTTTCTGGATCTTCCAAGTCAAGCTCAGAGTCTACTGACCCTTCCTCAGACTCCTCAGTCTCCTCAAGTTGCCTGTTGGAAAGGGGGACTTTTGAATTGTTTGAAGTGTGAAATGTTAAAAAAATGTGAAATTAAAATCTACCTAATATTTATGTTGAACTTTAATGTTGAATCACCTGTTTTAGATGATTTATATTTTTGTAAATTTTACCTTTTTTGTTGATGTTGTACAAACTTAAGATTTTGTCTTGTTATATTGGCTTTGGGGGGATTTACCCCCACAGTGTTGCCTCCATTATAAAAGCCGTTTTTCACCTTATTTCTTTAAATTGGTAGCACAGTTTACGTTATGGACATCTCCCATGTCTATCCATTTTGTTGTGAAAGTAGTATTGTTGGTGGTGCAAAAGAAACAAAGTTTTTTTTTTTATTATTATTATTATTATTTGACATTTTTATGAAAATGTGCCACAGCAATAAATGAATACATTGGGCTTCACCGTTGAAACATTTGTTGTGTTAAGCAGTTTTTTCCTTCCATCATACAGTATTAACCTTGACCACATGTATTGCTAGTTCAACCAGAAAGACCCCGAGATTGAAGCTGATGATGATATTTATTTGATAACATTGATAGCATTGACATGGCACAATAAAACTTTGGCGCAGGTCCTGTCCTTTGTCCTACTCGATATGAATTAACAGTACATAGTTTAGTAATTACAGTAGGGTATATGAACCCCCCGGACAAAAGGACAGGGACCAACTGGTGGTGGTCAGAATTAACGTACATTATGAGAGAGGTACCATACAGACAAAGCAAGAAAATGCAAAACATGGAATGAATAGTACAAAGGGAAACCGAAGTAATCGGGGGACTCCATCATTATCCGGTTCCGCCGGGAGCGCTGGGGCAAGGAAAACTCCCTTGGACAGATAATTTAGGAAGAAACCTTGGGCAGAACCTCGACTCCGGGGGGAAGCCTACTGCCTCGGCTAGACACAGTCCGGATGAGCACGAGAGTCCATGACGCCGTGTAGAGTCCGAAGCTCCGCGATCCGAGGATTGCAGAGCGGAACCTGCCCCGGGCCGGGGTACAGCCAGACTGAGCGGGAGTAGAGCCAGGACGGGAGCGGACGAGGTGGAGGGGCTTGGAGGGCCTCGACGGGAGCCGGGAATGACGAGGCCGGAGTGGAGAGGCACGTTTCCCAGACACGACAGGATTCTCCGGATGAGGGCAGGACCCATGGATGGTTGCCGGGGAGGGAGGAGGGCGAACGCGAAATACACCTACGAGCAGCAAAGCAGGTTAGTGAGGTGACGTAATATAAGGCATGTGTTAGCATCTGATTGGTCGTTAGTAAGTAGGTGACGCGCATTGGGTCTTCCCAGCAGAACTTCACGCTACGCTTACATTTCAACCAGAAAGACCCCGAGATTGAAGCTGATGATGATATTTATTTGATAACATTGATAGCATTGACATGGCACAATAAAACTTTGGCGCAGGTCCTGTCCTTTGTCCTACTCGATATGAATTAACAGTACATAGTTTAGTAATTACAGTAGGGTATATGAACCCCCCAAAAAGTAATAATACCCGACAGTCGAGATTCCCCCAAAGAAGTGATACCTACCAAGTAGGGGATATACCCACCAACTTACGGAGGCGCCAACGTCTGCAAGACAAACACAGTTATGCAATGGGGCACAGAGTTTATTTTAACATGGCATTGGGCGTAGCAGATGCATTTATCACAGCGATTTACAAAACGGAGGACAGGAACCCACGGGGGTGTAGAGAAACACGGAGTGAGCAGAAACCAGTAACAATAAAAACAAAACTAACACTTTAAGACCTAAACATAAAGGACAAGAAATAACCATGCATGCCTCCGGTATCGGCGTGGGCCCGAACTGCTTCCGTTATCAGCAGTGACCAGGCGTGCCTCCGGTGTCGGCATGGGCCCGAACTGCTTCCGTTATCAGCAGTGGCCGGGCATGCCTCTGGTGTCGGCATGGGTCCGAACTGCTTCCGTTATCAGCAGTGACCACGCATGCCTCCGGTGTCGGCATGGGTCCGAACTGCTTCCGTTATCAGCAGTGACCACGCATGCCTCTGGTGTCGGCGTGGGTCCGAGCTGCTTCCGTTATCAGCAGTGACCACGCATGCCTCTGGTGTCGGCGCGGGTCCGAGCTGCTTCCGTTATCAGCAGTGACCACGCATGCCTCCGGCACCGGCATGGACCTGAAGTGCTTCCGTTATCAGCAGTGACCACGCATGCCTCCGGTGTCGGCATGGGCCCGAACTGCTTCTGTTATCAGCAGTGACGACGCGTGCCTCCGTAGTCGGCATGGGCCCGAACTGCTTCCGTTTATCAGCAGTGACCACACATGCCTCCGGTGTCGGCATGAACCGAAGTGCTTCCGTTATCAGCAGTGACGACGCGTGCCTCCGGTGAAGCATGGGCCCGAACTGCTTCCGATTATCAGCAGTGACCACGCATGCCTCCGGCACCGGCATGGACCTGAAGTGCTTCCGTTATCAGCAGTGACCACGCATGCCTCTGGTGTCGGCATGGGCCCGAACTGCTTCTGTTATCAGCAGTGACGACGCGTGCCTCCGTAGTCGGCATGGGCCCGAACTGCTTCCGTTTATCAGCAGTGACCACACATGCCTCCGGTGTCGGCATGAACCGAAGTGCTTCCGTTATCAGCAGTGACGACGCGTGCCTCCGGTGAAGCATGGGCCCGAACTGCTTCCGATTATCAGCAGTGACCACGCATGCCTCCGGCACCGGCATGGACCTGAAGTGCTTCCGTTATCAGCAGTGACCACGCATGCCTCCGGTGTCGGCATGGGCCCGAACTGCTTCTGTTATCAGTAGTGACCGCGCGTGCCTCCGGTGTCGGCATGGGCCCGAACTGCTTCCGTTATCAGCAGTGACCACACATGCGTCCGGTATGGGCATGGACCGAAGTGCTTCCGTTATCAGCAGTGACGACGCGTGCCTCCGGTGTCGGCATGGGCCCGAACTGCTTCCGTTTATCAGCAGTGACCACGCATGCCTCCGGTACCGGTATGGACCTGAAGTGCTTCCGTTATCAGCAGTGACCACGCATGCCTCCAGTATCGGCATGGACCTAGAATGCTGCCGGCAGCAGTGGTGACCACGCATGCCTCCGGTGTCGGCATGGACCCGAAATGCTTCCGCTATCAGCATTGACCACGCATGCCTCCAGTATCGGCATGGACCTAGAACGCTGCCGGCATCAGCAGCGACCACGCATGCCTCCGGTATCGGCATGGACCCGAAATGCTTCCGTTATCAGCAGTGACCACGCATGCCTCCGGTATCGGCATGGACCCGAAATGCTTCCGTTATCAACAGTGACCACGCGTGCCTCCGGTGTCGGCATGGACCCAGAATGCTTCCGTTATCAGCATCGACCACGCATGCCTCCAGTATCGGCATGGACCATTTAGTTATTTATGTATTTATTGATTTATTTATTATTTAGCGCATTTTGAATGACGATACGACATGCGAATTAGTGACGACGACCACCACCAGAGTTGAGCTTACCTTACATTTTAGACAGTGCCATTTGCGCGTCTTGAACAACGTGATCGTCGGGTCTGATGTACGTTTCGAACGCTGACGACGTCCATCTCCCCAGCCGCTGGATCGACGATGAGGGGATTCCGCATTGGCCGCAGCAGTAGCGGCGCCGATGCGAAAGCAATGGCCGGTGTAAGCGGACGGGGACAACCCACAAGTGCTCACCACGGTAGATAGGTGCGTTTTAAACCAGTGCTGTGTCATGGGGAGCCCGTTTGGAAGGATAAACAGCGGGGCATAGGCTGAGGTGCGGGGACGAAATTTGAGAAAGTTCAGCATAGAGGCATAAGGACAGAGAGACCCGGGGACCCTGAAAATTCTAATTAAAACACCCGACCCGTGAATATCAGTTTTGGAGCGTTTTAAGAAGCAAGGTGTAAAAACGTAAAGAAGAGAAAACGTCAGAAAAAAACCACGTCGCGTGAAGGGTTGAAGGATTGAGTGCTGGCGCAGAACTCACCGGAGCGCAGAAAACCATAGAAAGCCATGAGGAAGACCGCTTCTAAGAGAGAATCCACATAAGAAGTAAACAGCCCCGCACGAAGTTTAAACACGAAAGATTTGAGGGCGGAGGGCGCGATGGGCGAGCGCCTGTCCGGCACTGCCAGAGATGATTTGGTTATGCCAGTGAGAAGCAGGCGTATGGAGGGGTTAGAAAAGAAACTGGGAACGTCAGGATCCTGCAGCCTAGCGTGAAACTGAATGCCTGCCAGCAGTCTCCGGAGGGAAGAGACTTTAAGGCCACGAGAGTCAAAATAATACATTAAATGCAATAGAGGTTATGTGGCCGAATGCAGAGTCATAACTATGACACACTGACAGAACGTACAGCAACGATTTAAGGCGAGACGGCAGGTGAAAACATCGATTTTTCGTGTCCTGGTCAAAATTAAGATGTTGGGCTAATTTGCATCCTTAACATGTAATATTTCACGCTACTACAAAGAAAATGTCAAAATTACACTTTTAGGTGTTTAATTTATTACACTTTGTCAACTTGCGCCTGTGATTTTCGCCGAAGATTTATCAAAAGTTAGCTTTCTTGCGCACGAAGTCATATCGCAGACTCTGTCGTAAGCCATCCATGGTATCGTTGTAAGCTCTCGGGCTGCTGCATAACGTTATCTAATCCAAATATGGATAGTTCCGCTGTATCAACCACCAATCCTGAATGTTTACAGGGGGATTTAAACATACAATCAAATCTGATTGGCTGTACTCGATTCCAGCGAGACGATTCGTTCAAATGCATCACGTGGTACACTCTCAGGCTTCCTAGTGAGCTTTCTGTCGAACACTCTATGGAGATGCCCACGACGACGTGACGATTTAAAGCTTCCCAGAGGAGACTAATACAACTGACACTTGCAAGAAACTGTAGGGCAAAGGAAAGTAATAAATTAGATGACAAAATTCCTTGTCGAAGTGCATCATTATGTACGCTGTCTTTGGGGAAAAGGGAGCGTTCAGATAGCGGCAATGGACACCACCGTGCCACGCAGCAGTGGCTCGTAGGTCATGTCACGGGTGTGAATTAATTGATCAGTAGCCAATTTGTCTTATTTATAGTTATAACTTTATACTGCGCTAAGGAAAACGTTGACCATGATTGTTGATTGACAAATTATTGGTTAAGACCTCTGGTGAGGTCTTTCACTGAGGAGAATCTTACATGAGATGAACACATTTGAGCACTTGTGACGAACTTGAGCCTGAAGTGAAATAAATATGTCCGGTGTAATATTGAAAGCTGTACATCTAGGAATAAATACGTAGACGGATACGTCGATGAATGCATGGAAAATTATATAGTGTTAGTACGGATACAAGTGTGGTATGCGGGGATCATTTCTTATTAGCCTACTGCAAGTCTATGTCAGGGTTAATCTCGAGAATACGGCGAGAACTACATAACAGAGGCGCTATGTTTCTGGAGGTTACCATATAGTGCAACGTTCGGAGATGTAATAGTCACAAAGACGCACCTGAAGCCTTGCTGTTAGGTCAGTGGCCGAACAGGGGTTGAACTGTGTGCATATACCTGGCACGGGGTTTTTAATTTTTGTGAACGCACCTCCGTCCCGAGAGGAAATGCGTTTTGAAGTGCCGTGCTTGCCTCGAGGAGTGTTCCGTTAGGTATACTTGCAGACTGCGACAACCTCGTTGCGAATGAGACATGTCGGCATTGCATGAGTAAATGCGGGCGGAATGAACGCATGCCGTTGTAGCCATTCTCCTTGTAGGCCCTGCATCCGGATCAATTTCTATTCATGGCTTTCGACAACGACATTTGCATCGATAGCTAGCAGTATTCAGCTAATGGTGTAGGCAACACGTCATGAAAAACATAACCCTGGCAACGGCAGTGCACAGCATAGGCTACATTGTTACTGTATGACAAGACCTAGGGCAGGGTAGGGAAAACAGGGTCGTGTCGGCGACATTAGTAATGGAACCCGGCCAGCATCCTACGTAATGAAGAGATAGGGAGGCAACTATATTCGAAGTGGAGACCAGGAGAGTTCGGATTACGGATGGGGAAGTATGTTGTGCGAGGAACGATAGGAGAAGCGTAACCAGTGAAACTACATACTTCGAGGGGGGGCCGCGAGGCCTCTAGACATGTATCGGTCGAGGGAGTCGTGCATTGCGGGGGGACCGAATCAACTCCAGGAGGTACGCTGTTGGAGTCCGACTCGCAGACCGACACCGGTGCTTGAATTCCTAGACAGAACATGAGAGAGTGTCAGCGACAATTAACATTGATCATTGAGATACATTCAGCCTTAACACAGGTTAATTGAGACTGGCTGCCAAGACAGCCGGGGGAGCAGGGACGTAGGCAGAGCGGGGAGTGTGAGAGGGCATGGGAGCCCAGCGTAAAATGGCAGATATAGCAGAGGCTTGCGTCTCTTCTTCCTCCCTGTTTACGGCGTGGAGCATGATGTTTTCTTCAGCGCGAGGAGTGGAAGTCTTGACGACGGGGAGGCGGTCGACCACAGGCTTGATTGGCTTGGTGAAGACGATAACTGCACGGGGAAGAAGCAGGGGAGAGGAATAATAACCGCGTCAGATTCCGAACTTCGAAAAAAGCCGGAGAGAGCTGCGACATAGTGAGGCTTGGCAACGCATGGACTTCGAACGCCGGTACCCGAACGCGAAATACACCTACGAGCAGCAAAGCAGGTTAGTGAGGTGACGTAATATAAGGCATGTGTTAGCATCTGATTGGTCGTTAGTAAGTAGGTGACGCGCATTGGGTCTTCCCAGCAGAACTTCACGCTACGCTTACATTTCCAGATGTGGAATTTGTGAAAATCATTAGCCATAAATAAATGCATAATAGAAGATTTATTAGACTTAATAAGGCATTGTTCTCGCTTTAGATCTGGTACCTGCAAGAAGCATAGTTAACTGTTAACAAGTGCATAGTTAACTGATAATAAGGGCATAATAAAGTACATTTTATCTTAATAAAACAATCAAAAAAGTATTGTTAAAGGCATAATAATGCACAATAAAATATTTATTAGTCTTTGTAAGACACTGTTCTCGCTTTAGATCCGGTACCTGCAAAAAGCATAGTTAACTGTAAACAAGTGCATAGTTAACTTATAATAGATAAGCAGTGAAGTATATATTAATGTTAATACATCAAACAATAAAGATTAATAAAGCCATGACAAAGTCATGATAGTTGGGCTAGTTGAGTCAATATATGTATTTGTAATGTTATTATTAACAATTATAAAATACTCATGAGTATTTTATAAATGTTTTTAAGCATTAACAAACAGTTAACAAGTTCCTTATAAGTTCTTATAAATCTCTTATAGTCTGCTATTAACTATATTATAATGAGACTATTAATACCTATATAATCTTATAAACACATAATAATCTCAATAAGCATCTTATATGCACTTATAAGGGCCTTATTACCTTCTAACTATTAACTATTAAGGCTTATTACAAGGACCTTAATATAAAGCGTTACCGGTGTGTCCATTAAAACGCGTGTGTGATGTACAGAACTTTAGTATAGGGCACATTTTCAACTCTGTGCTCAAAACACAAAACTGCATTAAAAGCTGTTATTTTGCATAGAGACCCTTATTTGCTGATTGCTATTGAAACATATTGTGTGAATCATAGTTTTTTCTTTTATGTGTATCTGCTCACCACTTCACTCAAAACACAAAACGCTTACTCAGTCTGATGTGCCATCTCGCAAATCAGCGGGTGTGTCCATTAAAACGCGTGTGTGATGTACAGAACTTTAGTATAGGGCACATTTTCAACTCTGTGCTCAAAACACAAAACTGCATTAAAAGGTGTTATTTTGCATAGAGACCCTTATTTGCTGATTGCTATTGAAACATATTGTGTGAATCATAGTTTTTTCTTTTATGTGTATCTGCTCACCACTTCACTCAAAACACAAAACGCTTACTCAGTCTGATGTGCCATCTCGCAAATCAGCGGGTGTGTCCATTAAAACGCGTGTGTGATGTACAGAACTTTAGTATAGGGCACATTTTCAACTCTGTGCTCAAAACACAAAACTGCATTAAAAGCTGTTATTTTGCATAGAGACCCTTATTTGCTGATTGCTATTGAAACATATTGTGTGAATCATAGTTTTTTCTTTTATGTGTATCTGCTCACCACTTCACTCAAAACACAAAACGCTTACTCAGTCTGATGTGCCATCTCGCAAATCAGCGGGTGTGTCCATTAAAACACGTGTGTGATGTACAGAACTTTAGTATAGGGCACATTTTCAACTCTGTGCTCAAAACACAAAACTGCATTAAAAGCTGTTATTTTGCATAGAGACCCTTATTTGCTGATTGCTATTGAAACATATTGTGTGAATCATAGTTTTTTCTTTTATGTGTATCTGCTCACCACTTCACTCAAAACACAAAACGCTTACTCAGTCTGATGTGCCATCTCGCAAATCAGCGGGTGTGTCCATTAAAACGCGTGTGTGATGTACAGAACTTAAGTATAGGGCACATTTTCAACTCTGTGCTCAAAACACAAAACTGCATTAAAAGCTGTTATTTTGCATAGAGACCCTTATTTGCTGATTGCTATTGAAACATATTGTGTGAATCATAGTTTTTTCTTTTATGTGTATCTGCTCACCACTTCACTCAAAACACAAAACGCTTACTCAGTCTGATGTGCCATCTCGCAAATCAGCGGGTGTGTCCATTAAAACACGTGTGTGATGTACAGAACTTTAGTATAGGGCACATTTTCAACTCTGTGCTCAAAACACAAAACTGCATTAAAAGCTGTTATTTTGCATAGAGACCCTTATTTGCTGATTGCTATTGAAACATATTGTGTGAATCATAGTTTTTTCTTTTATGTGTATCTGCTCACCACTTCACTCAAAACACAAAACGCTTACTCAGTCTGATGTGCCATCTCGCAAATCAGCGGGTGTGTCCATTAAAACGCGTGTGTGATGTACAGAACTTTAGTATAGGGCACATTTTCAACTCTGTGCTCAAAACACAAAACTGCATTAAAAGCTGTTATTTTGCATAGAGACCCTTATTTGCTGATTGCTATTGAAACATATTGTGTGAATCATAGTTTTTTCTTTTATGTGTATCTGCTCACCACTTCACTCAAAACACAAAACGCTTACTCAGTCTGATGTGCCATCTCGCAAATCAGCGGGTGTGTCCATTAAAACACGTGTGTGATGTACAGAACTTTAGTATAGGGCACATTTTCAACTCTGTGCTCAAAACACAAAACTGCATTAAAAGCTGTTATTTTGCATAGAGACCCTTATTTGCTGATTGCTATTGAAACATATTGTGTGAATCATAGTTTTTTCTTTTATGTGTATCTGCTCACCACTTCACTCAAAACACAAAACGCTTACTCAGTCTGATGTGCCATCTCGCAAATCAGCGGGTGTGTCCATTAAAACGCGTGTGTGATGTACAGAACTTAAGTATAGGGCACATTTTCAACTCTGTGCTCAAAACACAAAACTGCATTAAAAGCTGTTATTTTGCATAGAGACCCTTATTTGCTGATTGCTATTGAAACATATTGTGTGAATCATAGTTTTTTCTTTTATGTGTATCTGCTCACCACTTCACTCAAAACACAAAACGCTTACTCAGTCTGATGTGCCATCTCGCAAATCAGCGGGTGTGTCCATTAAAACACGTGTGTGATGTACAGAACTTTAGTATAGGGCACATTTTCAACTCTGTGCTCAAAACACAAAACTGCATTAAAAGCTGTTATTTTGCATAGAGACCCTTATTTGCTGATTGCTATTGAAACATATTGTGTGAATCATAGTTTTTTCTTTTATGTGTATCTGCTCACCACTTCACTCAAAACACAAAACGCTTACTCAGTCTGATGTGCCATCTCGCAAATCAGCGGGTGTGTCCATTAAAACGCGTGTGTGATGTACAGAACTTTAGTATAGGGCACATTTTCAACTCTGTGCTCAAAACACAAAACTGCATTAAAAGCTGTTATTTTGCATAGAGACCCTTATTTGCTGATTGCTATTGAAACATATTGTGTGAATCATAGTTTTTTCTTTTATGTGTATCTGCTCACCACTTCACTCAAAACACAAAACGCTTACTCAGTCTGATGTGCCATCTCGCAAATCAGCGGGTGTGTCCATTAAAACACGTGTGTGATGTACAGAACTTTAGTATAGGGCACATTTTCAACTCTGTGCTCAAAACACAAAACTGCATTAAAAGCTGTTATTTTGCATAGAGACCCTTATTTGCTGATTGCTATTGAAACATATTGTGTGAATCATAGTTTTTTCTTTTATGTGTATCTGCTCACCACTTCACTCAAAACACAAAACGCTTACTCAGTCTGATGTGCCATCTCGCAAATCAGCGGGTGTGTCCATTAAAACGCGTGTGTGATGTACAGAACTTTAGTATAGGGCACATTTTCAACTCTGTGCTCAAAACACAAAACTGCATTAAAAGCTGTTATTTTGCATAGAGACCCTTATTTGCTGATTGCTATTGAAACATATTGTGTGAATCATAGTTTTTTCTTTTATGTGTATCTGCTCACCACTTCACTCAAAACACAAAACGCTTACTCAGTCTGATGTGCCATCTCGCAAATCAGCGGGTGTGTCCATTAAAACGCGTGTGTGATGTACAGAACTTTAGTATAGGGCACATTTTCAACTCTGTGCTCAAAACACAAAACTGCATTAAAAGCTGTTATTTTGCATAGAGACCCTTATTTGCTGATTGCTATTGAAACATATTGTGTGAATCATAGTTTTTTCTTTTATGTGTATCTGCTCACCACTTCACTCAAAACACAAAACGCTTACTCAGTCTGATGTGCCATCTCGCAAATCAGCGGGTGTGTGCATTAAAACGCGTGTGTGATGTACAGAACTTTAGTTTCGGGCACATTTTCAACTCTGTGCTCAAAACACAAAACTGCATTAAAAGCTGTTATTTTGCATAGAGACCCTTATTTGCTGATTGCTATTGAAACATATTGTGTGAATCATAGTTTTTCCTTTTATGTGTATCTGCTCACCACTTCACTCAAAACACAAAACGCTTACTCAGTCTGATGTGCCATCTCGCAAATCAGCGGGTGTGTGCATTAAAACGCGTGTGTGATGTACAGAACTTTAGTTTCGGGCACATTTTCAACTCTGTGCTCAAAACACAAAACTGCATTAAAAGGTGTTATTTTGCATAGAGACCCTTATTTGCTGATTGCTATTGAAACATATTGTGTGAATCATAGTTTTTTCTTTTATGTGTATCTGCTCACCACTTCACTAAAAACACAAAACGCTTACTCAGTCTGATGTGCCATCTCGCAAATCAGCGGGTGTGTCCATTAAAACGCGTGTGTGATGTACAGAACTTTAGTATAGGGCACATTTTCAACTCTGTGCTCAAAACACAAAACTGCATTAAAAGCTGTTATTTTGCATAGAGACCCTTATTTGCTGATTGCTATTGAAACATATTGTGTGAATCATAGTTTTTCCTTTTATGTGTATCTGCTCACCACTTCACTCAAAACACAAAACGCTTACTCAGTCTGATGTGCCATCTCGCAAATCAGCGGGTGTGTGCATTAAAACGCGTGTGTGATGTACAGAACTTTAGTTTCGGGCACATTTTCAACTCTGTGCTCAAAACACAAAACTGCATTAAAAGGTGTTATTTTGCATAGAGACCCTTATTTGCTGATTGCTATTGAAACATATTGTGTGAATCATAGTTTTTTCTTTTATGTGTATCTGCTCACCACTTCACTCAAAACACAAAACGCTTACTCAGTCTGATGTGCCATCTCGCAAATCAGCGGGTGTGTCCATTAAAACGCGTGTGTGATGTACAGAACTTTAGTATAGGGCACATTTTCAACTCTGTGCTCAAAACACAAAACTGCATTAAAAGCTGTTATTTTGCATAGAGACCCTTATTTGCTGATTGCTATTGAAACATATTGTGTGAATCATAGTTTTTTCTTTTATGTGTATCTGCTCACCACTTCACTCAAAACACAAAACGCTTACTCAGTCTGATGTGCCATCTCGCAAATCAGCGGGTGTGTCCATTAAAACGCGTGTGTGATGTACAGAACTTTAGTATAGGGCACATTTTCAACTCTGTGCTCAAAACACAAAACTGCATTAAAAGCTGTTATTTTGCATAGAGACCCTTATTTGCTGATTGCTATTGAAA
The DNA here is from genome assembly GCA_030347295.1 of Setipinna tenuifilis. Classification (NCBI taxonomy): domain Eukaryota; kingdom Metazoa; phylum Chordata; class Actinopteri; order Clupeiformes; family Engraulidae; genus Setipinna; species Setipinna tenuifilis. The sequence continues at coordinate 31,363,495 of CM059280.1, forward strand.
CATATTGTGTGAATCATAGTTTTTTCTTTTATGTGTATCTGCTCACCACTTCACTCAAAACACAAAACGCTTACTCAGTCTGATGTGCCATCTCGCAAATCAGCGGGTGTGTCCATTAAAACGCGTGTGTGATGTACAGAACTTTAGTATAGGGCACATTTTCAACTCTGTGCTCAAAACACAAAACTGCATTAAAAGCTGTTATTTTGCATAGAGACCCTTATTTGCTGATTGCTATTGAAACATATTGTGTGAATCATAGTTTTTTCCTTTTATGTGTATCTGCTCACCACTTCACTCAAAACACAAAACGCTTACTCAGTCTGATGTGCCATCTCGCAAATCAGCGGGTGTGTGCATTAAAACGCGTGTGTGATGTACAGAACTTTAGTATAGGGCACATTTTCAACTCTGTGCTCAAAACACAAAACTGCATTAAAAGCTGTTATTTTGCATAGAGACCCTTATTTGCTGATTGCTATTGAAACATATTGTGTGAATCATAGTTTTTTCTTTTATGTGTATCTGCTCACCACTTCACTCAAAACACAAAACGCTTACTCAGTCTGATGTGCCATCTCGCAAATCAGCGGGTGTGTCATTAAAACGCGTGTGTGATGTACAGAACTTTAGTATAGGGCACATTTTCAACTCTGTGCTCAAACACAAAACTGCATTAAAAGCTGTTTTTTTGCATAGAGACCCTTATTTGCTGATTGCTATTGAAACATATTGTGTGAATCATAGTTTTTTCTTTTATGTGTATCTGCTCACCACTTCACTCAAAACACAAAACGCTTACTCAGTCTGATGTGCCATCTCGCAAATCAGCGGGTGTGTCCATTAAAACGCGTGTGTGATGTACAGAACTTTAGTATAGGGCACATTTTCAACTCTGTGTTCAAACACAAAACTGCATTAAAAGCTGTTTTTTGCATAGAGACCCTTATTTGCTGATTGCTATTGAAACATATTGTGTGAATCATAGTTTTTTCTTTTATGTGTATCTGCTCACACTTCACTCAAAACACAAAACGCTTACTCAGTCTGATGTGCCATCTCGCAAATCAGCGGGTGTGTCCATTAAAACGCGTGTGTGATGTACAGAACTTTAGTATAGGGCACATTTTCAACTCTGTGCTCAAAACACAAAACTGCATTAAAAGCTGTTATTTTGCATAGAGACCCTTATTTGCTGATTGCTATTGAAACATATTGTGTGAATCATAGTTTTTTCTTTTATGTGTATCTGCTCACCACTTCACTCAAAACACAAAACGCTTACTCAGTCTGATGTGCCATCTCGCAAATCAGCGGGTGTGCATTAAAACGCGTGTGTGATGTACAGAACTTTAGTATAGGGCACATTTTCAACTCTGTGCTCAAAACACAAAACTGCATTAAAAGCTGTTATTTTGCATAGAGACCCTTATTTGCTGATTGCTATTGAAACATATTGTGTGAATCATAGTTTTTTCTTTTATGTGTATCTGCTCACCACTTCACTCAAAACACAAAACGCTTACTCAGTCTGATGTGCCATCTCGCAAATCAGCGGGGTGTGTCCATTAAAACGCGTGTGTGATGTACAGAACTTTAGTATAGGGCACATTTTCAACTCTGTGCTCAAACACAAAACTGCATTAAAAGCTGTTATTTTGCATAGAGACCCTTATTTGCTGATTGCTATTGAAACATATTGTGTGAATCATAGTTTTTCTTTTATGTGTATCTGCTCACCACTTCACTCAAAACACAAAACGCTTACTCAGTCTGATGTGCCATCTCGCAAATCAGCGGGTGTGTCCATTAAAACGCGTGTGTGATGTACAGAACTTTAGTATAGGGCACATTTTCAACTCTGTGCTCAAAACACAAAACTGCATTAAAAGCTGTTATTTTGCATAGAGACCCTTATTTGCTGATTGCTATTGAAACATATTGTGTGAATCATAGTTTTTCTTTTATGTGTATCTGCTCACCACTTCACTCAAAACACAAAACGCTTACTCAGTCTGATGTGCCATCTCGCAAATCAGCGGGTGTGTCCATTAAAACGCGTGTGTGATGTACAGAACTTTTGTATAGGGCACATTTTCAACTCTGTGTTCACAACACAAAACTGCATTAAAAGCTGTTATTTTGCATAGAGACCCTTATTTGCTGATTGCTATTGAAACATATGTGTGAATCATAGTTTTTTCCTTTTATGTGTATCTGCTCACCACTTCACTCAAAACACAAAACGCTTACTCAGTCTGATGTGCCATCTCGCAAATCAGCGGGTGTGTCCATTAAAACGTGTGTGATGTAACAGAACTTTAGTATAGGGCACATTTCAATCTGTGCTCAAACACAAAACTGCATTAAAAGCTGTTATTTTGCATAGAGCCTTTTTGCTGATTGCTATTGAAACATATTGTGTGATCATAGTTTTTCTTTTATGTATCTGCTCACACTTCACTCAAAACACAAACGCTTACTCAGTCTGATGTGCCATTCGCAAATCAGCGGGTGTGTCCATTAAAACGCGTGTG